>JABCKU010000120.1:0-40413 GCA_018221655.1 Myochromella boudieri | reverse complement strand
TTGGACTGCTGATCGTACGTTTAAGAGTATACGCTCTCATACTTGATTCTAATGATTCGATGATACTAAGCATCTCTTTCGTTCGATGTTGTTCAAGAACAAATCCCTGCAGTGGACTTTGTACACAAGTATGAGGGCGTCTTTGCCTTCAAGTGAGCCCTCTTTATCCGATCTGTCCTACTAACCGCTAAAAGTAATGCGATTTCAGCCAAACCTTCCTGAAACAGCTTGATAACATTGCGAAAAAGTGCAATTATGCCGATTACACTAAGAAGCATCTCAAGTATCCTCCCAAAGGCCTGTTGCCTCTCCCAGGAAAGTCTATCTTTGCAGACGAGGGATGTGACGTGTGGGATTTGATCTTTGATGCTGCTCTCGCTGTCAATCCGGCCTTCAACGTCTACCGTATCTTCGACACCTATCCTATCCTGTGGGACGTTCTTGGATTCCCGTACGTTTCTTCCCCGGCATCTTCCTCATGTAGCTGAGGTCGAGCACTTCTTGCAGTGGTTCATTTGAGCAGGTACAACTGGCACCTCTCTACTTTGACAGGGAGGATGTAAAGAAGGCGATCCATGCTCCCGCCGGGTTCACATGGACGGAGTGTTCGAGTGTGAACGTTTTCCCCCACGGCGATGCCAGCTTACCGTCTGCTTTGAGCGTACTCCCTAATGTCATCGAGAAAAATGAGAGGACCGTGATTATTCACGGTCTTGCCGACTTCATTCTTATTGCTGAGGGGTAAGTCAATTAATTCTAGCTTTGGAATGAGTTCCCCATCTGACGATGGATGACAGGACGCGCATTGTCATACAAAAGTTAGTCTTACACTCTTTATGATACTACTGATTGATTGTTTTAACTAACTTTTGATAGTATGACCTGTTAGTATCACTTTTTAGGGTTCTCGCACTTCCATTCTATATTGCTAATGACAATCTGATTGCTTCTAGGGGCCGGAAAGCAGGGCTTCCAGAAGCCCATCGCCGACGATTCGTTTATCGTTGATAAAGTCGGTGCTCTTGGCACGGCCCACCAGGAACGTGGGTTGACCTACATCGAGGTCGCATTGAGTGGTCACATGTGCGTATAAAAATTGGTCACCGTACGTCTCGCGCTTATCTCCCCACGATTCTCACTAGGATTCCTCAATTTTCACCTGTCGTGCGTGTTGTTATCGCATTTGTAATTATACCATAAACTGACTTCCTCACGCACTGGCAGGCCGCTTTTCAGAGTATGCAGTACCTCTTAGGGCAAAGGGCCACTCCTTGAAATCATCCTGCTCCTCGTATCATATCTTCCATGGCCAGAAAATATACCGCATTTCGTGAAGATTTACTAGGAGTTGCCTTTTTAATTTATACTGTCAGTTACTTGAAAAATTTTCCAACTCCTTATGGTAGGGTGACTCTTGTGTATCGGGCATTCTCCCACACAGCTATGTGGGAGAGTCGAGTCAGAGACACAAATGAGGCAGAGCCAGAATTTGATGGTGACGAAAGTAGTAACAGATAACCAACTTGAGATCTATGGCTACTCTTACCATTAACTTGCAACGATTGAACAATACTGTTCAGACAGAATAACCAAAGCCCGATAGTCACTTGCGGAATTTCTAGCCCAGCCACAGGCGTGGGAAGTTGGAGTCCTCACAACACGGACGCAATTTGTTGCAAACGTCGTGTCTTTGACTACAAACTTTTCTTTCCGTTACCAGTGGCTCCAAGTATGGCAGAACCTGACGAATATAGGGACGACCATACTCAACCAACCGATGAAATCCTCAACGCTCTCAATCAAATCAAGAATGAGCCACCGCAAGAACAAGTGCCAACACCAACCGAATACGATACGCTCACAGCAGAACTAAGGGAGCGGCCTCACAATCCAGAAGCCTGGAGACGCCTCATTGACCTTGCTGAGCAATCTGGTGATATAGAACAAGTCCGACAGTCATTCGATGCACTTTTACTTCAATACCCGAACACCGTGTGTGCCTCAAGGTTTTTCCCTTTCTGTGTGTCTCATTAATTACAGTCTTCGGCGCAAATACGGTACATCGGGCATTTTTTGGAAGATCCGTCTACGTTTGGTGAAGCTGAAGAACTGTTCAAAAAGTTCCTCAAGATTTCACCGTCAGTTGATCTCTGGAAATTCTATTTGACATATGTCAGGTGCGCTTTCTTTTGTTTTTACCACGTTCTACACCTTGTTCAGTAAGCACCAGACGTGTCAACACCGGCCCAGCAACGCGCGATACCGTCAGGAAGTCTTATGAGTTCGCGCTTAACCACGTTGGGCAAGATAAGGACAGCGGTGAGATCTGGAGGGATTATATCCAGTTTTTACGTGCAGGCGATGTAAGTTTTACGAGCATTAAGGTCTTATCTCTCATTTGCGTTAAAAATCAGGCTACGACGACGTGGGAGGAACAGCAGAAAATGGATGCCCTTCGCAAAGTGTACCATCGTGCAGTACAAATCCCACTTGAAAACGTTGAAGGCCTGTGGCAAGAACTTGAAGCATTTGAGAACAACCTCAACAGGATCACTGCCAAGAAGTTTATGGCCGATCTCTCGCCAGCGCATATGCAAGCTCGTACTACGCTTCGCCAGCTCGTAAATCATGTTAGTGCATTGTATCCTGCACCTCCTCCGTCGCCGCCCAACCGGCCTGAGCTACTCTTACCGTCGCTACCGACCTTCAACGCACCCGAGCGAACGCTCGTTGGTAAATGGAAGGCATATCTCAAATGGGAAGAGAGCAACCCTCTTGAGCTCGAAGAGAAGGATCGTGCTGTGTTGACTTCCCGCATTCAAGGCGTTTATCGCAAGGCTTTAATTCGTATGCGTTATTATACGGAAATTTGGTTCATGGCATACACGTGGACCAATAGCGTGGGGAAACACGACGAAGCGATAGCAATTCTCAAGGCAGGCATTGAGGCCAACCCTGGCAGGTTGGTGAATATCGCTGATATGTGAAACTCTGACTCATCATTCACCGCCAGCTTCTTACTTACGTTCGCATACGTTGAAGCTCAAGAAGTCAAGAAGGAGTTCGCAGAAGTACACGCGATCTTTGATAAGTTCCTAGCGTGCCTCCGAGCGAAGTTAGAAGAACTTGAAGCCGAGGCCAAAGCCAATGAAGCCTCGTCAGCGCCTAACGGATCTGTACCAGGTGCAGGCATGTCAGCACCTGGACTTACTGAAGCCGGAACACAATCGGCGAACACCTCATTCAACAGTCAAGCATCTGAAGACAAACCACCAAAAGAATCTGAGTTGGTTGAGAGACGAACTGAATATGGTCTCGCATACATAGTTTATATGAGGTTTGGTCGGAGGGCAGAGGGCGTGAAGACGTCTCGCGCTGTGTTCGGCAAAGCTAGAAAAGACAGATGGGCACCTTGGGCGGTCTACGAAGCGGCCGGTATGTTCCATTCATGTTCAGTTATCTCATTGTTCTAAGTTGGATTTGACAGCTTTGATGGAATATCATTGCTCGGATGATAAGTCTGTCGCCAGCCGAATCTTTGAAAAAGGTTTGGAGCTGTTCGGGGATGAGATTGATTATGTACTAAGGTATCTCGGCTTCCTTATCTCGGTCAACGATGAAACCAGTAAGTGTTGTGCCTAGACATGCCCGCCTTGGCTTTGGGAATCTAACATAGCCGTTAGATGCTCGGGCGCTCTTTGAGCGCGTTATTGGGACTTTCCCTCCTGAACGTGCTCGCCAGCTGTGGGAACGCTGGGCAAGGTACGAGTATCAGTACGGTGACCTAGATGCTGCCCAAAAGCTTGAAAAACGGATCGCCGAAGTTTATACAAATGGTATGTCACGTACCAAACCTATCCCTGCCATTTCTCACTTCAGTTTCGTTGCTTAGAACCTATTATCAAACGGTTTGCCCAGCGGCACATCTACTTGGGAACTGACGCAATTGCTGCCCGCGATCTCGGCTTCGCAATGGCTCGTAAGGCACCTTCAAGCTCCCAACCTCTTGGGAGGTCTGAGACCCAACAGTCGCTTCTATCTTCTGGTACCCCGTCGAGCAGTACCCACAAACGGCCAGCTTCCCCTGACTACCGTAAACGAGAGGAAAGAGGTGGTGGTGGCGGCGGCGGCGGCGAGTATAGCCAGTCGCATAAACGTGCGCGTCCAATGTCACCCCCGCCGAGGAACGACCGTGATCGCGATAGATGGGAGCCTCCACCTCGCAGACGGTTCACCCCTCCACCTCAACCTCCGGCTTGGGAGAGGGAAGTCCGTGACCGGCCCCCGCTTCCACCTCCACGAATCCAGGAGAAAGAAGAGGAGAAGCCCAAACTTTCCACCATACCAAACGTTCTTCAATGGTTTATTGGGGAGTTGCCGAATCCTGCATCATTTGATGGTATGTCCAATGCTTGCTCAAAACACAGCTTTCATCTGATATCTTCTATTCCAGGCCCTGTATTCCGGACCGAAGACTTGATGAATTTATTTAGAAATGCTGTAATTCCTAGTAACGGTAGATCAAAGTCGCCTCCTCCCCCCACTCCGCCCCGCGGTGGTACGTGCTCCTTTTCTCCATTTCATATCTGCCCTCATACCAATACCTTTGCCTCTGCAGGTGGCCGTCCTCCGCCAGATTATGGACCATACCAAGGTCCAGGTGGAGGCCGCCCTGGCAGGCGTTATTGATGACTGATACAGTGTGTGATGAGAAGTACTGGCTCTTGCGTGCTTTCCTTTGTCGTCTTTGGGACCCATCTACCACTTTAGCCTGTGCAAAAGGCTGGTCTCGTTCCCGAATTCTATGCAAGTATGCCGCAAGACAACCAGCCAAGAGCACATTGCACGCATAAGACGTGACGTCGGAATATGTGTATAAGTCTATGCAGCGGATGAGTTGACAGTACACCAGGCGACACTGAGGTCGCACAAACTTAATTATATGGATCGCTTCTTTGTACACATTTTTTATTTCGACGCGGAGGAGAGTGTGCCGCGGTTCGCGGTTCGGGCAGTTGTGGAGCCCATGTATGACCATGTTAATGTTCAAGTTCATTCAATATGTTTTATATGTTATCGCTCTCGATTTTAGCTTAGCAGTATTTAGGACGGGTTAATCTTGCGGAATAAAATGCAGTGATACAAGTTGAACAGTATATGAATAAATTACTCGAAACAAGCAAGAAAAAGAAGCTATCATAGGTATATCGATGGAAAAGTATCCATGACCACTCATGAACCCCCGTTGACTCGAAGGTTAATCGGCTTCCTTGGAACAGGTGGCGCCGTGCTCGGAGCAGAGAAAAACCCCTCCGCAGTAATACTAATAGCTTCCACCCCAGCCCCACTACTTTTCCTTGTCGTCCCCCTTCCAATCGAGATCGAGCCCTTCCTCCCACCCACCATCCCAGCACCAGAGCCGCCCTCGATACTGATCATAGACTTCGACCTGCTCGTGGCCTGAAATAGATTTCCCGATGAAGCCCCAGCGCTCCTGTTGTCACCAAACGTTGTGTGCACAGATTTGACGCGGGAGGAAGAACCGTTGGAGAAGTTGCTTCTGTGGTGGGGTTTGTATGTGCCACCTGCAGCCCCTCCGTTGTTCGCAGCCCAAGCGCTGGGGGGTGTTGCGGCCTTACCACTGGGGCCGATGGGCATGACGAGCATCGCGTCGTCTATGGATTCCTCATCTCCTTGCGTGGGTTGTGGGCTCGCTGAGGTAGAACTTCGTTCCGAAGTTAGTGTCGTGGGGTCCTGATATGATCGTGACTGAGGGAGAGCCTCACTGCGATCCCAGACTTCGTCGAAGATCTCGTAGTATCGCTGGATACAGATCTGGACGACCATGCCGAGGGTAGCTCGGCCTTCACCTTGTGATTGAGAGGGTTGTGCTGTTATAGGGGTGTTGGAACCAAAGATGGCCGGGGTACCGGGAACAGAACACATCATAACGTCACGCATGGGGTTAGTGCCTTTCACAAGGTTCGGGCATAGAACGATGGCCAAGTTATATGCGTCCATTCTGTTTGAGGATGCGCGAAGTGAGACTTCGTGGAGGAGATCTACGTCATCAAGAGTTTAACACAAAACGCGCATCGTTCGAGAAGAAACGTACGTAGTATGTGGCTGAGGAGGATGTAAGCACACGGTGGGATCGTAGGAAGTAGTGTTTCACGGATGTAGGTTACACTTCCTACATCGGAGGGGTCACCGGTAGGGGTAGGACATCGTCGAATGGTAGAGTATAGATTTTCCGGGAAAATAGGTTCTGGCAAATCTCGCAGGTATTTCTTTAAAAGTACTGCTGCAAGATGGGGATCATTGAACGTTTTTAGGGACACGACGTTCCCTGTGAAATGATGATTAACCATGTGAGAGGTCGGTCAAGACTGAAAGTCGTGTTACCTCGATCATACGCTTCTTGGGCAGCTCTGAGCATCACTGAGGTCGGGGATCGTCTGAACAGACCCTCTTCCGTGAGACCTAGCATGATAATTAATTAGGCATGATGGCTTTTCTCATGAGAAAACGCGTACCCCTCTCCCTGAGGAATGTTATCGAGTCTTTGACGACCCGAGGAAGCCCACCCCGCTCGCCGTCATATCCCATCAGGTCTTCCAGTGGCACACCAAAGATACTTGACCGTGTTGGTGTTGGGAGTGTTATCGACTTCTCAAATTTCAAGTTTTCCCTATAGTAATTTGTTAGAGAAGTTGGCAGATGAAAAACAGTCACACATACTGGTAGACAGCTGGAGGGATGTCGATCTGTGTCAGTGGTATGAGACTAGCCAACTCCGATAGAGTATTGATGTAGACTATTTTTCGGAAGAATTTGGGACTAGGTGATATCAGTCAAATGTCATTGTACCATTAATACGGTGTGGGTTCAAACCTTATGATGGCACCTGCCAAGGAGAAGAGCACTGGGAAGATAGTTGGCGGTGAGCGGATATAGTCTGAAAAATATGGATACTTTTCGAGAAGAAGGATGAATGAACGATGTACTAGGAAAAAATAAGTCAATCGTTCTGTCAACAAATGAGCTAGGAGTAATGAGACATACCAATTGCTTGAGATTCTTGCGGTACTTTCGGCTCAAGCTGCGATATGCCTTCCACACCCAGTTCCAACCAGGTGTGTGCCGTGTACCTGCTGCAAAGAACACCACCGTATAGTCCGACTCCACTGTAGCCGGTCGCCTCAGCACACGCAAGTCACTCCACTATTCAGTACTGTAGTCCCTCACCATAGAGGTCGAGATAGGACATTATTCGCCTGATAAACTGATGAACATTCACCTCAAGAGGTTGAGACTTATGAAAAGCATACGACAAGAGAACATCATAGGAGACCTCTCGCGGGTCAGGTAGAGCAGACGCGTTGAGGACCACCCTTTGATCGTAATATATCATCCCCGGCTTATCATGGTGTAAGCTTGACATACATTGGCCGTGTCCTGACATTGAGAGCGCCTCAGTTAGCACGACATATATGAGATCATTGTCCACTAACTCGAAATCCACTCCAGCTTGAAATATCAGTCTTGTCATTACTTCCTGGACCACCCCAGACTCTGTGCTGACAGGACTGCTCTCCGGTTGCGATCGTTTGGCCCATGGTGGGGTAAAGTTTGAAGCCTTCCGCTTGAATGCTGAGATCGGTGACCGAGGTTCTTGGCCATTAGGAGATGTGGGTATAGAAGGAGATATAGAAAGAGCAGCAAGCCGCTGTTTGAGGCTTATGGGAGGCATAAACGAATCTGCAATGCCGAACTGTGGAGAGATGAGGTGACAGGAACCCGAAGCGGTGTTACGGCGATCTTCAATATTTCAAACTTGACATGTTTGTATTAAACGTTGCCGACAAGCAAAGTCTTCTTCCTATTGTCATCGACGTTGACAAAATAAAACTGACCTGGTTACTTACCCCAACGCGCCTGAATCGCTTGAACATTAGTGGCCCATTCTTGTTGTTTGTGTTTCCTACGATATACCCAAACCACTGCAGGCTTTGAGCTGTACAACAGATAGTAACAACGGAAAGTTTCTTTCCGATTTCGAAAGGGATGTCGGACATTTCGGCGAGGCTGATAGTGGCGAGGAACATAAAACATTCACTCGAACGGTTACGAGTTTGGTGGTATGAAATATGCATGGTATACAGGAACAAGGGAACGTAGGCAGATAAAGCGGAAGCGATAAGTAAATGTGTGGAATGCGAAAACATGAAAGTAAACCATAGTAACTTGAAGCAGTAGGTATCCTTAGGGTACATAATCATAATATTCATTAATGGTGGGAGAGATAGTCGGATCTGGCATTCTATCACACCTTTGCGCCCAAAGCACCCGTGATGTGGGCAGGGAGGAAGCTGATATCCAGGCAAAGGAGGGAGCATGGGTACTAGTATGGAGGAGCCCCAACGCGACAGGGTATTGAATTTCGGACCACCAACAGGCGGGTGGGGTTGCAGGAAGTAACCTGCCCACTAATGGTTTGAGAGATGGGTAGGTGCTGGGCAAAGGATATACAGCCGCTCCTGGGATGCTACGTTGTAACTTGCTTCACAGGTATGCCATCCCATAATATAGACCAAACGAAGAACAGGCATGCGCCCAAAGGTATATCTTCTTCATTCGTAGGGTAAATGGAGCTCAGGGAATACAAGATTGGGGGCCTAACACATTGTTGAGTACCTGACCCAATGTTGCCACGATGCTGGCGACGTCCCCAACGTGGCTGAGCCTTTGCCGAAAACGCGCCGGCGACAAGACATCATCTGTGCCCTCTTCACTTGGTCGGGCATCCTCATCGAGGTCCAGGCTTAAATTATCAATAACATTTTGAATAGACGGTCGTTCCGCCGGATCAATCGCCCAGCAACGAGTCATTAATGACCAGATGCTCTCAGTCAGTCCCCATGCAGTCCACGATGAGCTTGACTTTGCCGGGCATGAGGGTCGCTGGCCCTGCATTATTTGGAGGGCAACAGCAGCGTCGAGCGTAATATGTGAGAAGGGTACCAAGCCAGTGAAAATCTATCCACGAAAATTCAGCGATCCTCGGAGCCTATTACGCAACACATGCAGTGAAACTTACCTCGTAACAGACACAAGACCAAGCATATACATCGCTGGCCACGCTATTCTTCGCCAAGATATCATTTTCTACATCAAAGAGCTCGGGTGCCTGCCACCGTGCCGTTCCTCCTTTTGAAGCCGCGGAGGACTGCGACTTCCAAAAGAGTATCAATGGGTCAGATATCGAGGAGAGACCAAAGTCTGCTAGGCAAGCTATACCAGCGGCGTTGACAAGGATATTCGCCTAATAGTAGTCACCGATATAGCAATACTGGAAGATAAGGGGTGTTCACTTACTCCTTTCAGGTCACCATGGATAATCCCGTTCTCGTGTAGATAAAACAATCCTTGAGCCACGTCCAACGCCTTTGACATTAACATGAGTTGTTATATAAAGGCTTCCCCCTTTAAAATTTGATGCACGCACCAAATGACGGCGAGGTGCAGACGGATGGTGCTTCAGATACTCATTAATGTCGCCTGCCTCCATCCAGGGCGCAACGAAACACAGCCCATTTTCAAATCGATACAGTCCGTATATCGGAAGTACATTGCGGTGTTTGAGTTGCCCCCAAAGTATAGCTTCCTTGGAAACGAGCTATGGTCAATTAATCTAGGTCAGTAATAAACACTTATCAGTCGGAGGAGAAAGTGACCTTCAAAAAGTGGTGGATATCATCAGTTTGAAACATCCGCATCACCTTCAAGCACACCACCTGCCCATCAATGGTTCCTCGGTAGATATCAGCAGATCCGCCGGCTTTCACGCGAAAGTCGCTTTGTCTCTGGACACCATCCAGCTCGTAACATTTGGGATACAAGCCTGAATTCTGCGAAAGTCTCTGGGTGGCCACAATGAGTTTTTTCCGGCCAATGATCGCGTTCATTTGAGGCATGTCCAGAAGCTTCACAGCTCATCAATCGAAAGAATGGTATGGAAACTCTTGGGGTATGCTTACAGCTTGAAAAGAATCAAGTACCCTCTGCGCAGCCTCCCCTGTGCACCTCAGAAGCTCCCTATACTGGGCAACGTCGCTAAATACCGAATCGAGTCTGGCCATTAGCTCAGAGACCCGCATTTCGGTAGCGCGTTGTTCGTCATCATCGAACATGCCGGTGGTTGGTAAGGGCACATCGCTCCCACTCTCGCCTGTATTACTACTGTCGTTGGAAACATCCACCTTCGGCAGTGAGCCTCTCGAGCGTCCCATACCTTCGTCCCAGGATGAGCCGAGCAACTTTTTGGACGCGAGGCCGATGGCACGGTTAAGTGCATTGGTGGCTGTGCGTCGGGATATGGAGGGAGGCGCTGGGGGTGAGGGCGCAGCAGGGTAGTGCAGCTGCCGGGGATGAGCCAAACTTTCTGTATGGGCAATAATGAGTATTTGTGAGATCTGAAAGGCGAGATGATGGGTACCGTCAATAGCCTGATTGAACTCTATAGCCCGCGGATCATCTATCAATACATATTCGTGTCGGAGCTTTTCCTCCTCCTCCTCCTCAATCTCCGTGGGTGTGGGCGCTGGCGGACCATACGTTGAGAGTGGTCCTGAAAAAATGGTGTCAGCCCCCACTGATGGGCTTCCCCTCTCCACCGCAATCGCACCTCTAGCCATGCGAACTTGCTCTCTTGTGAACCCCACCGGCACTGGTTGCACGATCCCACTGTTCTCCCTAACCGGAAGAGTGCCCGAATTTGCCAACGCCTTACTGCCAAAAAATTGGTCGAAAGAAGAGCGCTCTGTGGGTTTGCGTCTCAACAGGTGTCGTACGAGCTCTTTAATATCATTTGGGATGGGTGGATCTCCACTTGGCTCCGCACCTGGCCCCCACAATCCGAAGGGGAGGCGGCTGTTCTCGTCAAAGAACGACCCAATCTCATCGGGGAAACGAATCTCGTCCGTGGTCTCGATAACTTTCAACAGTTCTATATGGTTCTGTGCCTTGAAGGGGGGGTGGCCAACGGCCATCTCATAGAGGACGGCCCCGACGGACCAAAGGTCGACTTTGGCGTCATATCTTTCGTATCGCAGTATCTCAGGGGCCATGTATAAGCTGATAGTGGTATTAAATTGAAGTATGATGCAGGCGAGAGGTATGAACGAGATGGACGTACGGGGTGCCACACAAGGTTGCAGCCATTGTGCCGGTGGGAAGGGAACGCGCGAAGATGAATCCTGATAGCTTGAGGATGGGCACTCCTGATGGATGCCCACCCTGAAGTTCCTCTGGCGATGGTACCATCAATAACAGGGTCTACAACATGAAGAAAGCAATATCAGGCTAAACTCAGGCATAGTGATGGATAGTAGTAGAATGTGATAGTAACGCACCGTTGGGTTGATGTTACGGTGACTGACGTCGCGCTCCCGGAGGTACTTCAACGCGGCAGCTTTTAGTGGACATGGTAAAGATATAGTCACTGATGAGAACACCTTGGCTGAACGTACCGAGTTGACTGAGGAAGTTGCGAACGACTACCATATCGAGACCACCCGTAGGTGGGTGTGGCCACCACTGCAATTCTGTGTCGGGCGTTAGGCGGTACTGCAGCCCCTCGATGGCCCCGCGCTTCTCAATATATTTCTCGAGGTCCCCTCCATTGTAGTACTCTAATATCATGTACAGTTGGCCTCGACCGCGCTACACCGTGTGTTATGCAGTGAGATGGCAAAGTGAGTGCATGGCTTACGATAACATCGATGAGTCTTGAGATATGTTGATGTGAGAGCGATTGAAGAATCCGAATCTCACCCTGGATGTGGTCGAACTCTTTCGCTGAAACACTATCGTGCCTTATCATCTTTATCGCCACCAGCGCGCGGGTGCCCTGCACAAGCACATCATATGAGATAAGTATCCTTGGACATGAAAATAGCGAGCATTGTACCTCGTGGCAGCCTCTGTACCATGTTGAAAAACTGTTTTTTCCAATGTCCCCAACGATGACATACGGCCGTAGCTCCTCTGACTCTGATATCATCCTACTCGGGGGCATCACGCGGTGGGATCCTAGCATGATCCTAGCACTGGGGTATCTTGATGCCGCGTCCGATCAGTGCAGATGGTAGAGCATGCAAGAAACCTCTCAGATAAGTAAAAACATTTTGGCGAAAGACTGTCAGTGTCAAGGTAGTAAGACTAGGAGCACTGTGAAGAGTAGTTCTGGACTCTGCGAGGCTCACGTGATGGACGCGTTGCTAGGAAAGTTATTAGTTAGCCGAAGCCTTCCTGCCTTTGTCCTACTTACCGTCCTTCCCCGTGAGCATGATGCCGGGACTATAACGCTGATTTGCCACTGTTGTTTCGTTGGCAAGACACACAAGAGACACGTTAAACAATAGTGGTTTACTCGTATAACTATCACCCAACGCTGGGCAGTGCTAAGGTGCCACATACGAAGTATCTTAATTCTTCGCTTCAAGTCCATTCTAGTTCTACTAACCGTTCATGTTATTTATCGATAATGATAGCTCAGGTTATCTTGATGTGGATACGATCGATCATAATTACATTTCTAGCAGTTTTGTTTACCTTTTGTTCCCCCAATTCAGGTTGTATTCTCTTCCATTGCCATGTTCCGCTTTTAGATACCTTGGTGGCTAGGGGGATTGTTCTTATACGCTCCGCTGCGGAGGAAGCTTGATGGTACAACATATCCCAGCGATGCCCGTTGTTTGCCGACAACTAACTCTGCAGTGGGTCGCTACACGAATTCTGATTACAGGTGACACTGCCAACACCCTAGGGTCGAATCACAAGGGAAAAAAATACTACTTAAACCACTCGACGAAGCTGGGGTATGTGTATTCACCTTTTATTATCCATGGCCACTCAGCTTATACTCTCCTGCAAAGAGAGCCCTTTGGTTAAATCTTTTCCATTGCTCGATGACGACTCCTACCCAGCCTCACATTTCGACCGTCTACCAGTTGAGCTAAAGATCGAGATTTTCGACCGATCCCTGGACCCATACCCGTCCTTCAACGCACGGTGGTCACCCCTGCTGCTCAGCCACGTATCTACCTCTTGGAGGGCGATAGTTGAGTCCACGCCCAGACTCTGGGCACGGTTCGGAGCCGTCATCTTGAATGACACGAGTGCTGAAGAAGAACGACGGTGGCAGGAAGCACTGGCAGTTTGGTTAGAGCGCTCGCGAAGCAACCCTTTATCCATTTGTATATGTCATTCCCCAACGGGACATACCCCAGATCACCGTTCTGAACAAATCCTAGCAGCTCTCCTACCCCATGCGCATCGGTGGAAGGACATCCACCTTCGGATTCCCGGCTCAGCGCTGGAATCGCTGCACACTTCAAAGCCCTTCAGCTTTCCGGAATTACGAACCTTGACATTAGAGACCAAAGTATCGCGGCATGCCCATGTTTCCTGTGATTCGGACACGCTTAAAATACCATGGGGGCAGTTGGCAGAGCTGAAGCTCCTTTTCGACCACGATCATCTCCCCACCCTCGACAAGTGTCTACATATTCTCTCCCAATGTGTCAGCCTATCCCGGTGTGTCCTCGATGCCGAGTGTACATTCGACAACCACACCACGCCTTCTCAGCAGTTTGTCCTCCCCGCATTACGTCATTTTGATTTGTCCCTCATGGGTGAACAAGTCACATCATCGGATGCGGTAGAGTCAAACTTGGTCTCCTTCCTCGAGCAGTTCAAATTTCCTCAGCTTGAGTCATTTAGTCTCCATTGGCTCGTTAAGCAACACAACTCAGGGGCTAGCACATGGTCAGCTGTTCACACCCGATTCATCTCGGTACTCAGTTCCATGAGTCCGACCCTCCATTCCCTCAGCCTCGCTTATCTTCCATTCTCAGATACAGAGCTACTAGGATGTCTTCAGCATCTGAGCAGCCTTACCCATCTCGATCTGCGATTTTCCTTCACAGCCAAGGAACACGATCCAATCACTGATGCTTTCCTGCGCGCCTGTACGCTCAACCGGAGCAAAGAATCCCCTGGCATCCTTCCATTGCTTGAGTCGATGTATCTGCAATGCTGCGGCTCGTTACACTCTGCCACGCATGTCACTGAATTGATTAAATCGAGATTGATGCATGTACAGGGGCATGCGAGGCTTGATTCCTTCAGCCTCGTCTCAATGATGCCTCTGTCTAGAGACACTCAACGGCGGTTGAAAGAATGGGCGCAGGAAGGGTGCCACGTATCCATCGAGAAACTCACCGTTCGGTGATGAATGAAACTCACAGCATATCGTTATTTCCTTATTGATATTTTCTTCTTTTTCCCGCACGGGTACGCGTATACTGATACGATCTTTTAATTTCTATAGCATAGTACCGTGGTTATTGGATATCGGACTCAGTGGAGTCAGTGGTACCATTGTGAATATACGGTAGCTGTGTGGCGTCGTCGTGTTATGTCAATACCTCTTCTGTTTGAAGTTTCTATGCCACCCAGTATTGTAGTGTGCCAGTGAGATAAGGTGATAAGAATGGGTTCCTAATAACGCACCCCAACCTGCCCAACTCCTCAGTCGACCGTAGTTTGTCTTATCTTGAATTCGAACTCGAGAATCACTACTCAAGAGTAGCTCTGCAACTGACGGCCTTGTGTACATTGCTTATCGTGGCTGCAAGCATATCCAATTATCCCCTCTTCACCCTTAGCCGTATTAGCTGTGATTTTTCCGACGCATGCGAAAAATGTCAGTGAGGGACCAACATGAGTGGTATTATCATGAGCAATTGATGAGCAACCATGATGACCGTAATGGCTTGAAGTGGTGGTCCATGATGATGTACTAGGTTCTTGCACAGCCACTTCACACTATCCCGATGACCGTGATTCCAAGTCACTTGAGCGAAGAACAGGGGTCTGTCCAACATACACGGTATCCGCTACTACCATCTATGTGCGCAATTTATCGGCTTATAGATAGTCCAACTTCAAACTTCGAGTTGAACGCGTTTGCGAGTCGGACAATCTCGGATCGCTCAGTGTAACCCTCTGCGGAAATCAGCTCGGTCTTTAATGAAAGGGTGGGTAAGTTCGGTGTGCGTGTCTCTTCTCGCTTATAGCACCCAGCGTCTATCCTTGTTGGCTTACAGCGCTGTTCAGGATTCTAGTCTGCAACGGTGTCTTTGTCCTCTGGTGTTACATATAGCAGGTTCGAATGGCAATGAAGTTTCAGCCCCCAAAATATGGTCTCCTTGTTGCAGAATTGTCGTCGATATAGGTCTTGAACACTGAAATTCTGCCTGGCGCTTATTTAGGGAGCTACAGCCCGGGTTGGCTACTGAGAGGCTTGCAATTGCCAAACCGTTGCGGGTACTTCCACGCCCTCCCTTGCTGCACCACCACGGCCGCGGCCATGCCGCGTCTGTCGCCCTAACGCCCCACGCCTATACTACGCAGAGGTTCGTTGGACGGTCAACCCCCTTCGGGTATACCACCCCCTGCCCAATGAGTGATACCTCATCCAGCGTAGTGGCCAAACGATTCTGGCGATTAGCAACGGTAACCTTGGATCCAGGGATGGTCTGCAAGGTCGATCAATATGTTATTTTATCATGATCATCGTTCAACCTGGTTAGGCAGGCACGGAAGAATAATTCGGATAATGTCTTTGAACGACTCGGAAACTTTGAACAACCGCGGTTAGTTCTTGAATTTAATAGGAGATGGAGCGGTTACGGACTCGGATAGACCACAAATAACTGTTGAGAGGGTAAATGTTGCATTTCCTGATTTATATACCAACATAGCAACACCTTACTCTCAAATTACCGGCTGCTCACTCCTTCCCCTCACAGAGCATATCAAATGTGTTGATATCATTCAGCTTCATTGGGCTCCTTTTGAAACTCGGCGCTAGCATCAAATAAAGCATGAAATCCAATGTTGAGCAAGAATTCTACTTTGGACAGTTTAGCACTGTGGTATGGCGTGGGAGCACGCCCAGTATATTCCACCATCATCACTGTCAGCTTCTCAATCTTCCGTGTTTACAACTCGGTCCTCGAACCATGCAACACAACACGCTGTGATCAGCGTATCCCGCGTTTCAAGGTTTGTATACGATAGCTGAAATATCTTCGTCGACTCGGATCTCTGATACATCCGCCAGTCTATGGCTAGTAACTACACTGTAGGCCGTACCATACTGATCTCTTGCAACTGTTTAGACCCCATCGCGGCTTACGCTGGCCCTTACTTCTATGCTATTCAATCATCGCCATCGACATTTTCATGATCATCATCCAATCTTATTTAAACAACCCTATTGAATCGGCCGCGCTGCTACTACACCCCGCGCCCTCATCAACTTAAGGCGATTAAAATAGTGGCTCCACTCCATTGGTCCAATCCTCACAGTCATCTCCAATGACGCTAGAACGGCATGTTAGCCTTGTAACAGGTCAAAACAGCGCATCTCTAGTGATTTTCTTTCCGATACCATTTGGTGCAGAAAAGTGTTTACTGGCCATACGATTTCTCAAACACCATGGTAGGAATGTTCATGAGTCTCTTCAGGTTCTAGTGACATATAAATTTGTGAGTTTATCGAGGCATATACAATATGCTTATTTGTTTGAATTGGTGCCAATAATAGTCTTATCAGCTCCAACGAACTCGTTTCAAAATTTTGTTTCGCGTACGATATAGGCCTCATTCCAACAACCAGGCACGACGACCAACATTCTTTCATTTCTTGTTTGTATCCTTGCGAAGAGCCAATGGTGAATCTCCTGACCATCTCATCGCAAATAGTCATACAGTCCTATCAAATCGTCAAATCGTCACTAGGTGACCATATGGCAATATCCTCTTGTCAGTGTATAAAATGGTGTGCCAGTACCTTCATTCACCGATTCATACCTTACTAGCAGTACATTGATCCCCGATGACGCCTGAAGAACGTGTCTCGTTGCAATACGTTGGTGCTTCCCTGAGTTTCATAAACCCAGTACTATTCCCTCTATCCCTTGGTATGATTAACATTTATTGACCATTCAGTGGTTCTCTAAAATATTTTTAATAGGGGTTGCTACAGGTCTCTTTGGAATTTGGTTGTATCTAAGCATGTAAGTAGCACGAGTTGTGCTATCACTTGAGATCAAGATTCATGCTTGACGCAGAGGGCGAGGACTCCGCACGCTACAAAGGAAAATCATGGTCGCGACAATGGCAGTAACATTTGCGCTGCACGTTGTTACCACTTTTATCCATATTCGGGGGGTAGAGAGGAACATCAAAGGACCTTTGATTAACCAGATTTTTGTGGAAACAACAAACGAAGCCGCCGTCACACTTGTTATCACTACGTGGGTGGAACAAGTCCAGGTATGAGTCTGAATCGCTCTCAAAGTCAGCTACTGCATGTGTTAAGAAAATATGTGCTAGTTACTCATCAATGACTCCATAGTGGTCTGGCGGCTGTGGATTTTGTATCCTCACCGAAAGTGGCCACGGTTTGTATCGTGTTTCTTACTCGCAGCATTCATCGGTATGTTGATTCAATTCGTGTTCAAAACCTATAGCGGTTCTCATAAAGTGCAGTAATCCAAACATGGTACTTGATTCTTGACTCTAATCCTGTCTCATCGGTTGCGGATTCCAATGTTGATGATCCTACCACGTCATTACCAGATATCCTTAGCGATACTGCATTTGGTTTATCATTCGCCACAAACTTCTTTGCTGCTCTCCTAATCCTCCTCAGACTTGTGTATGTGCGACACACTTTGTCCTTTCCTCCTTGCTGAGCAACCATGTAGAGCGCAACGCAGATTATTCGGCCACTATATGAGACGAGGAAGGTTGCTAACGCGTGGTCAACGAGTGCTGCTTGTTTTTGTGGAGTCTGGTTTTGTGTTTTGCGCTCTCCAGGTTGGTATCTTGCTTCGTACCTCCCCGTTTCAGTGCTCACGGAGTCATTTTCGTTTAAGGCCTTGATTTTCATCAGCATATTTGCACTACCACTAAATGACGCCAGTATACTTACATTCTATGTGCTTAGCAACTTTTTCTGGGCCTCTATGGTTTGTAAACCAACAAATCATGTTACAAACCATCTGACATTCTGTTCAAAAGCCGTTATTCTCTATCACAATCTTTCTCATCATCCAGACTAATACTTCGTTTGTTGAGACGTATGGTTTCAATTCGACTGCCATACAAGAAATTGTCGACGGCGTATTGAAGCGTGCACCAGATGGTCCCACCACCGCCGCCGAACCAGTGTCAGAAGATTCAGACACTGGTGTCACATCTGAAGATCCAACACCAAATGCTCGCCTGGACCCACTGGCAAAGGCTGGCTCCTCGAGCCTGTGTGATGCATCACTGGCAGTGGTTACAGTGACACAGACTCAGTCTGCACCATTCTGAATCACACCCGTACCAATTGCGACATGCAATGTTCCTAGAACTTCAAATTTGCTATAGTACCCTGGCTTTAAATTTCTGGCTTCTTATTTACTTCAACTTGTATTGAGCCTACGTCTATGGCACTTCTTTGTGTATTCACCTCGAGTCTCAAGTCTATTTATCACTCGTTACCGCTCTGAGAAAGTAAAAATATGTAGTGGCCCCCTTTTTTGCTCCTTCTCAAGGTTATAGCACTGTCCCTGGCAGTTTCACGACAGAATCTAAGCACAGGTACGAATGAATTGTCAAGCGAGACGACTTTGAGGCGGCTCACTTCAGAAAATGTAGTAGCGTACTCGCTAGGTTCCTCCGGTACTGGCAAGGGATTCGTTGGGGATCCGTCCTGGGGATATTCAAGCCTTGTCCGACTGTACCGTGTTCTATGATACAACATAGCCTTCAAGTTGTTGAGACACACTTACTTTGATAGGACTTCTGGCAGTTTGCGGTCTTACAAAAGACGTGGAAGGTGTCCCAAAAGACCATCTAGTTAAAGCTCCTTCACGAACACTAATCTGCGTGGCTCTAAACCTGCCCTACAAACTCTACATCTGCGACAGTTCCCCTCACAAGTCTGGTGTATCAGGTGCTTATTTCCTACTACGACATTTGTTATCTAGATCAAAGTGGCATAGTGCATACCGAATACTCTCTTAGACGTATTGGTGTAAAAGCATAACATGGCATATCTCTCGCGATCATGAGCTAGCAATGGGCTGGGCGGACGGCACTCCATTACCCGTCGCCAAGGAGTGGTTGTCTCCCAGGACCTGCCTAAGAAGTATCTCAACTCTTTCACGATCCTCCTGCATCCTCCCCATCTCCTCATGCCACCTCGCCTCACGCTGCTCATACATGCCACCAAGTGCACCAAGGCTCCCCAATGCTGCCTCAAGTGCACGCCTCAAGTCCTCCTCACGCGACTCTGAGCTGCCATCAGAACCATCACCCGACGGGCTCGACGGTAAGAGGAAGCGGTCGAGCAGGGACGACTTATGCGACCGCATGACACGACGTTGTGTAGAGATACGGCTGAAGGCGCTGCGCATCTCCTTCATCGCGACGGCGCGAGTTGTTGGGGATTGTCTGCGTACCGCGCGTGAAGTCGCAGCATAGAGCTTATTGGAATGCGACGGAGCCGCCATCAAGACGATCGTCGCGTCAGTCTGTCTATCAAGGTTTTGTAACTGAAAACGGAAACTACAATCAGTTTGATCATCCCTAATAGTCAATCAACAAACACTTACAGCCTGCGTAACAAGCTCCCACCCGATCTCCCATCTCCTCCTCCGCTTCTCGATGTTGCTCACATAGTTAGGGTGGAACTCGAGTTCCAACAAATCGTCATTATCATCCTCCTCGTCCATCCACTCATCGTTCTCCTCGGCCACAGCCGCAGCGATGGGTACAACCGAACCGTTGACCCAGCTCCCCTCCTCCGCAACTACGAAATGCTGCTCCTCCCCAGCAGTCTCCTCGCCAGACGACGACGGCTCCGGGCTCGTTTCGCGTGGCTGCGTACTCTCCACCCTCGGGGGCGGCTTCCTATTCGACCTTCGTTTCTGCATCACGGCAGGGCGGTTCCCTTTCTTCACGCCCACCATAGGCGGAACCGGGAGGTGAACGGGCTCGTGGCTGGGGCTTGAACGCATGCTGATGGTGTCATTGATGGGCCCAAGCGTTTTGTTTGTGTGTAAGTATGCCCACGAGTTAAAGTCTGGCGCCCGGAAAGGTGTTGCAGACGGGGAGAGGGAGGTGTCGGAGATGGGCCCGCGTTGGTTGTTCCGCGCGTAGGCCTGCCATTGTTTCATCGTTTCCATGTGGAGCTTGGATAGCTCGTTGGGGTCGAATGAGGCTGGCATCCTGGGGCGGTCGGGATGGTTGGAGTAGGGCTGGGGGCGACGAACATGGTTGAATGGGTATGGATATGGAGAGCCGACAGGTGGAATAGGACTAAACGGAGGGAGCTCGTTACCGCCGCCATCGTAGTGGCCGGAGATTAAGGGAGAAGGGGACGGCGCTGCCGTCTGACTATGTGGTGTGGGCGGGACAGGGGCTCCGGGACGAGGAGATTGAAGATAAGCATTGACATAAGAGGAATCGTAGGTTTGCATGTCGTCGAGATACATTTGTTGTTGAAGATACTGCGCTTGGGACATCTGCTGGGAGTTGCGAAGATATTGGTTCGCTTGACTCGATTGATGTTGGGTTTGAGTCTGAGTCTGAGTCTGACCTTGACCTTGGGTTTGAATCTGACGACGGTCAGTGTACTGAGAGTGCTGGTCCGAGCCCATGACGAGCATCTGGTTATCACCCGCGAAGACAGAGGGATCGAATGATGGCAGACCTAGCTGGTCGGTCGAGCCATTCCTACTATGTCGACGAGGTACTTGCGATTGAACAACCCGAGAATTACTATTCTGCGGGGGAGAGTAATAGTTGATAGGCGGATTCTCAGGCAATTCCGCGGTGGGTGATCGGGGCGTATATCCCTCATCCTCAACTTGATCTCGTTCATGATCTTGATTGCGGCGATGATTAGAATCATTTGGCCCACCATCATCACGAAGAACCGCCCGACTCGCTCTGCCATCGGTAAACCCATTTTCAGGATTTAGATCGGAGGAGGGTGTCGGCGACGACCGGGAAGTGTGGCGCACAGGTTGATTGTCGTTGTTATCCGACCATACTTCACGGGCGGGTTTGGAAATGGCTCCAGGTTCGTCCTCTGGCTCCTCTTGGACGGGAAGCGATCGATCAGGAGTACGCACGGGGATAGACTGCAACGGTGGCGTTTGGGTGGCTAAGGATATACCGAGAGGCAGGCGATTATCAACAGGCTGGGCATTCGTAGCACGCCTGACCGGCTCGTGAGTATACTGTATGTACCCCGAAGGCGGATGTTCTCCAGTTGGAGCCATCGGTGTTTGATATGGTGACCCCCTGCGCTCGGGTGTCTGGGAAGGTGCCTGGGGAAAAGAGGACGTAGTAGGTGATGTCGGCTGGCGTTCACGATTGTTAGGGCTTTCACGAGCCGCTTGTTGCTGGCGTCGCTGCTGCTGCTGCTGGTTGATATCAGGCTCCTTGGGGCTCGAGCGCTCAAGGGCACGAACCCTCTCAACAGCTGGGTCTCTCGGCGGCGAGGTGGTTTGTTGTGTATTCTGCTGATAGCTAGCGGTATATGCAGGAGGTACGCTGGACTGCGACTGCGACTGTTGCTGCATCGCGGCACGCTCGATCTCGGCCATCAACTCGTCAGTTACTTCCCAGTTCTCCTGGTCTATGTTGTAGTTGTTGTTGAGAAACTGAGGAGCGGCGCGGTGCATGGGGCGAGGATAATAGGTGTCTGGGTGGTTGTGAGAGTGTTGAGGTGGGAGAGGTGGGGACACGTGAGGGTCTTGACTCGAATCTTGGACAATAGGAGGATGTGGAGGTGTTGGGAGCAAACGTTGTACAGTGATGCCCGTGGGTGGCGATCTTCGTGAACCTATGGACGAGGTTGGGCTGGGCTGCTGCTGTGCCTGAGTGGAAGGCTGTGTGTGATTAGACGCCGCGAATACCTGCAGTGCAGAGGGTACGATAGGCATGGAATGTGTCCTCATCGACCTAGGTATGTGAGAGGGCGATCTCGAGGACTCTCTAAGGTTATGCATTGAGCCTGTGAGAAGTAGTCAGTTACGGAGTTCTGTGGCAACGATGATCATGGGCCACGATAAAATCCAGGCTGAGCATCAAAGCCCCCTTGCGATCGTAGGCCGATTATCCGACAAGCGATCATTTCGCCCGACTGAAAGAAAGAGAGGAAGAAACACGGCACAGACCTTGTGTTACTGGGTGAGCTGCAGGTGGTCTGCGCGCTCTTTGAGGTGAATGACTAGCCATGGGATTCAAAATATTTGTGGCTGGGTCACAGAGATAGAGGGGGAAGATACAACTTTGTGTTTGCAGTTTCTGGGTGGGACTTTTTAGAATGATGTACGCACGTTTTAAACGTGTTTAAGTCGAGTCTCCAGCCTTGAGGGAACACAACGAGGTCGGCAACCACGTTTGGACGTGCCTCGAGGCAGATTCCTCCTGAACAGGCAAGAACAAATGATCTTGACTCGGCATGTTCCCTTGGCAAGTTCTGGCGTTCATTTGGTGTCGTTTACAGGGAGATATAGAGTACAACAAGAGAAACAACAGTTGGAAAGACAAAAGTTGCGATGGAGGTAGTTGTTATGCTTTTCTTGTTAACTCATACAGGGTTAGTTCAATTCTATGACTTAACAGTCACGTGCTAATATTTAAGCTTTCAGAAATTGTAAATAATAATATTGTTTCTTTTGTTAACCCCCCCAGGTCTGCTGTCAGCCTTGTACTCTACGCTGTAAAATCTGGAAGCTTCTCATGAACGGGGTTGCTTATGAACGACCGATGTCCTCAAAAACGTTCAGCGAGAGGTCAGCATTCATCAGTCTAAGTTGACGTGGCTTTCATTGTGCATAGGTTGAGTGAGGTTTACGACACCTTACCACTCGAAGCCCAACGTACTCTGGTTGAGACACACATTCTTCCCCTCATAGACTTATTGCCGAAGGAACCTGCTGAAAATTGTGCGGACTGATACCTTTGCCGTTAAGCATTGTCTTCTTACGACGTCTGTAACATTGCAAGTGATCTATGTGGCAACTGATTACCAGTCTCGCATCCGTCCTATGCCCAAGCTCGATTTGAAGGGCAAGAAAAAGGAAGTCAATGGTCTTTTGGACGCGTTGAACCGCGATTTGAAGGTGAACTTTACGAGAGAGCGTTCTAGTCGAGAAGAACTACTCTTGGAGGTGGTAGACAGCCTGGCTAGCTGGCTAAACGATATATGGAGTACGGTGTATGAGTACCGCGACAACTATCTCCTGGCCCATACATGCTTGCTGTTCACAGCCGATGTATCATCTTCACTTATGCAAACAAGCTCCGCCGATGAGTGAGTCCTCGTCTAAGATCTATCTATGATGTTCACATGCACTCAGTCCTTGTAAATGCCCTTTATCAAACGCGCCGATTGATATTACAATAAGAAAGAAGAATGGAGAGATCGTACATTCTTTTGCGTTGCATGGTCTGCAAAACCTCGGACAAGCGATCTTGTGGATATGGCGCGAACTTTTTGTCTCACTATCCGCCTATGGAACGCCATCCGCGAAGCAAAAGCTGCCGGAAATGATAGTAGAGCTGGAATCTATTATAGGTTGGCGGGCGTTGGAACGGCTACTTCAGGGTGGCAGAGCATGTCAGCATTCTACATATCCTTTTGAGCATATCGTCCTGAACAACCACCCTTCTAGCAATTGTATCAAACTCCGATGGCGACAACGATTATGATGAATCTGAGGAGGAAGATGGCTGCATGCCTTACCTTGAAGATTTAGATGAACAATACATTGACGAAGATGACGATCCCGATTATGTCGACGAGGATGGCGATGACGCATGGGAAGATGAAACACCAGCCATATACCAGGCCACCTGCTCCTGGCACGCTAACCATTGGTCTGATACCATCCACAAACAAAAGACACCACTCCGGCAACTCGTCGAGGACCGCCTGCACAAAATATTCCGACTGATGCCCTCCCTCGATCTTTACAATACCATCCGCTCTATAAGTATCGACGCCCGCGAGGCCGATCGTACCTTACTCCAAGAAACAAACGAAAATGCAACCAAATCTTCTGACACCTTTGCCGGCGCCCTTTCCATCTTTTGCTCAAAAGGCAACGGCCAAAAGATCTTCAGCCTTCTCAACACCCACCACCATCTCCTTCGCCCAAAAGACATCCTGATCTTCCAACGCGCAGTCGGGATCCTCACACAATCTGGATACATCTCACGTGGTATGCAGATCCTTGAGCAGGAACTTTTTGAAAGCATCCGAGCCATCCATATGGCAGTTAACTCAGCTTTTGGGTATATGGACCTGGAGGAGCACAAGAATACTTTGGAATCGATTCTTAAATCAACTTTCGGATCGCGTGACCGCAAAGACCGCATTGAACAGTGGGTAGACTCAATCGTCACTGCTTCGCCAATAAATTTTGTGACTTTTGCTGCGATGATGATGGGACTTCCGGTTGGTGTCGCGGCAGAGGATGGTGGCCTGGACCACCTTGTTACGTTACTTGATGAGGCGGATCCATCGGATCCAGATTGGGAGGAACTCAGGGAAGAATATAGACCTAAGCTCCAGGAACGGTTCGATGGCTGGTATAAGTTGACATCGCCGTTCAAGGATCCCGCGACTCAAACAATCCTGGCCAATACGTACATTAAGACTGTGCACTTGATGCCCTTCCTTCGTGGTGTAGACATCGTCGAGCATATGGTCCTCAGGTGGACACAATGTCTTTCCTCGTCTTGCATAGCTAATGACCTATTCATGGACAGATTAACACAACTACAGGGCAAAAACCATGTCGCTCGTGCACTCCAGGCAGTGTCCAACTTTTGTATCTTCCAACGGAAGAAATTCACTATGGCAGCTAACAAAAATCGACGCACAAATGAGAGGGCACCAGTCCTCGGGACCGTGAACACGCCTTTCCCCTTCTCCTTCCATGCGCCTCCCCCTACACCGCCATCTTTTGGAGGTATGGAGGACGTTGATTAGGCTCTGCTTATGCCCCGCCTTCCTGATGGCATTTATCATCTGTTAGGGAATTGTAAATGTGTAGCTATACCTTCCTGTCCCTTTCACTCGTTTGTATTTCTAATCTTGCGCACTATCTATATATCAATGAACAGCGCTCGTCTCTGCTCGTGTTTTGATATATCAACCCCTTGTGGTTATGGCGTCGGGCTAGTCGTACTTCCTTGTGTTTTGATCGAGCGCGACGTGGCAAACGGTGGTGATAGGGTCTGCGTTCATGCCGGAGCCCATACATGACGGCGACTTCTGGTATTATTCTTGAAGGCCGAAATTGCAGTCATTCTCGACTGGTTTTCCGTTTACATCTCCTGAGTTATGATCAGTTCCCACCTCAGCTAATAGTACCCATGCCTCCGCCTCAGGTTTTCCCTCTGATAATTCCTGTCCGTTCTTTCGCGACTTGAAACCGACTTTGTACGTGGTAACACAGGCGCTAAAGCGTCACTCTCTCCTTCGACACAAATATGGGATCCAATTTCGAAGGAATTCTTGTTGTGCTGTTACGTTCTGAAGTGGTCGATTGGTAGGGAATCCAAACTCCTTCCGGAATAGTACTAAAAACAATAGACCATCCCCACTACTGGCCGCCCAAAATTGTATACTGTGCGTTCCTGAAACAAAATAGTTCTGCAATATGATAATGCCACTGCGCCAGCTCCTTTCGGCCACTGACATTTGCATGCAAATTACGAAGAATGGTGTCTATGTCCACGCATTCTCAAGCCATACGGTACATGACCCAATCGCAAACTTTGAAGGTCGGTGACGTACACAGATCCAACGCGCTTCACTTCAAATAATATCCTCTGAAGGCTTAGAAGGCCTTGTGGTGATAGAACTGAACCTTCCCTGAAACACGGACACCCTGGCCTCTGTACATACGCCTGAATATAAATTGTACGTACTCAATGACGTTTGTTTGACTGTGGCATCATTCGGCTGTTCTAGGTTTATAAAGGCACCAGCAAATCGTCAGTTATTCTTCAGCTTCTTCTCCTTTCTCCTCTCTTTCCGTCTCTCCTCTGTGCTGGGTTCCCGACAGCCATGGAGGTAGCACTCTTTCCTTATTCTTTGAATAGCGTCGTTGATATTGGTTTACGTTTACAGGTGACGCCGATCTGTCGGTGCGAGCTCGATGTCGTAAGCAAACTGTTCCACCATTTGTGCCTTACATTTCAATAACGTTCGATTTTTATTAGTTGCTTGGGCGGCCTGTCCTAGTGAGGGAACATAGCTTGCACACTACGTATACTTTCATGATTGTATGTATCTATTCCTCCCTTTCTCATCATGGCCTCAAAACGATTTCCACAGTCTATGACAGACACACTAGCTATGAGCCCTTCGCTTACAGCTGGCGAGCCAGCGGTTAGAGTATCGCCCACACGTGGTAAGTGCACAAACTTTACATTCACTTGTGTGCTAACGTTTCCGACGCCAGATGTCGTCAATGCCCATCACCATCGTCGGCAATTTCCACGCTAATTCATACACTCTTGTGACCCACCCAGACAAGTATTCAAACTGTGATATAGCAGTAATCGCACTTCAGAGTGTTTTAACGTCATTCTTTTATTCGTTCCCGTGGCAAGTCTTCGTGGTCTCTGGAAAATATATTGATTCTAATTTAATAGCAATCCCAGGTCTTTTTGATATACCCTTGTACTCTGACACTACCCATATAATCCTCCTTTACTTGCCAATTTAGTTACGCCGTAATGAATGCCCATGTGTATTAGTGGTATACCTGCTTACAATATCAGTTTCACGACGCCACCATCACAATTTACCCTCAGCGATCCCGGCCACATAACTTCTTTGACTTCCTGTCTACGCCTGCTTCTCGAACAATGCTTCTTGCTTCGGCCTTGCGAGTATTACCTCTGGTTCATCCATTAACTGCATTCTGGTGAGCCCCGAGATTTCAGTAGTGTGTGACTTACATGCAAACTATTTCCGAAGATATAATATCAGTCCCTTCGATGGCTCCAGGCAATATAAGGTGTACCATTGTACCTACCACGGAAATTTCACTTTAGTATCTGGCGGCTGCCAGTCGATACTGTACAAAGGTGGGTCAAATAACTTACCATGAAAGTAGCCATGGTAGAAACTCACCAAAAAATAAGTGTTATTCCGTAGCAGAGTCGTGATACTCATTTTCAAGTTCGCGGTGCTCGCACTGTATGCAGCTCATTTGGCCGATGACAACGAGGTCTTAGAGAAATAGATGATCGCTGGGAAGCTCGAAGATGATGAATTCATCATTGTATCTCCATTGATCGAGAACGACCAGTGTCAAGATGATGGTGACAGGTGTGCGTTCCTGGAGGAAGCGATGCACAGCCATACCCGTTGATTGATCTCGTTCCGTGTTGACCGTGAAAGACGGTGTGACGAGCAGTGAAAGTGGTTTCCCCCCATTTCTCTCTCTCCCAATCTCTCATCTCCCGATTCATTCATCCTTCCGTCAGACACATCCTTTTCCATGTACGTGTCAAAGGGATTCACAACCGCCAGTTTAACGCTTCTTTCCTTGCTTCCTTCTTCTATTGCACTGTTCAATCCGAGGGAATACACCAAGAATGTCGCGACTTGTAAAGCTTTAAAACGCACGCCAGAGGCAGCGGAAGTTGTGGATATCTCCCTACGTGCGTATTTTGGTTTCAAGGAAGACACTACGGCGCTCATATTTTCCAGAATATGTTGACATAAACCCTAGCTCTAAGGAGACAATAATAATGATTCATGGCTGGCCTAGCCTTTGGAGTACGTGGTCGAACCAAATCGAGGAGTTTAAGGTTTAAAACACCTGTGCCCATATCCGTTCTATCCATCTCAATACCTCTATCCCTATACAGAATGATTATCGTCTCATTGTTCCCAACTTGAGAGGCTTCGGCGAATCCACCCATCCTGGCGATCCACGATCTTCTGGAACCATGGGTGATCTGGTTGGAGATCTTGTTTGCATTCTCGAGAAGGCGAAAGTGAGGACCGCAATATGTATGGGGTACGTCGCAGGCTTAGTTCATTCCACCACAATAATTCTGACCGTAGCAACAGACATGACTGGGGATCTCAGGTCTGCTACGAAGCAGCCCGTATGCGCCCAGACGTCTTCTCTGCCGTCATTGGTGCTGTCGTCCCTGTTTGTACCTTCTAAAAGTAACTGCTGGAGCACTACTTATGTAAGAATGACAGTACATCCCAGCTGCCGGCCCCTTTGTCCCAATCAAGCACCTCACTGCAGCCTTACCTAAACTCACATACCAAATTTACTTCGATACCAAACTAGAGGAGGCTACGAAGGAGCTTGACAATGATATTCGTAGAACTGTTCGTGCAACGTTAAAAACCGCAGCCCACCCACCTCCGGACGAATATTTGCGAAGTGCGGATTCGTTCTTGGAAGCCTGGGGTGACGTGGAGGTATGACAAGCCCAGCGTAGTTGGAAACAGGGTATCTTATTAAATATCTACTTCTAGATTCCTCCCATCGCATTCTTCACTCCCGAAGAAGAAGATTACTTCGTCGAACAATACGGTATTCAAGGCTTCAGAAATAGTACGTCTAGGCATTAGTATTGTCGTAATATAGTCAACTAATACATTTCACTCCTTAGCTTTGCAATTCTATATGACCGAGGTATGTGCTTTCCCTGAGAGATTCTATGCACACATACTGACTCATTTGTCCTAGAACCGTTATGCCGCATGGGAACTTGCACAAAATCAGGGCAACTACACTGTCCCTCAACCAGTCCTTGCCATCTATCCTACCGATGTACGTGCCCCCTCAGTCCATCAATTAGACCTGGCTAAGGCTACATTGTAGGACCCCGTTGCCGACTGGGTTCTAACGGCGCGTCTATTGAAGAATGCTGAATTCCTGCCGCGCCTTACAACCAAGGTAAATATCGTTCTTGCCTCACTCGATCTCACCCACTGATCGTATACTTTCCTGTAAGGTTCTTGAAGGTGCCCATTGGGTGCATCTCGAAAATCCGGAAAAATTCAACGCCATCGTTCGGGAGTGGCTGGGGGCGCTGGAGGAGGAGAAGAAAGCTGCCAAGCAGCCTAGCCATGAGACGCATCTTGCGGACGAGCTTTGATAGGTCTTCAATTGTTATGGTAGTGAAAAGTTTGCCCGGTTGTGATTTACGAAAACATGAAATACTTCTCGAGCACTGCACCCAGATACCAGACTGATACTGGGCTTTCAACTTCGCGGTGTATCCAACGCACTTCTGGCCTTCGTCAACTAACACAGTTAGACGGGCTGAAAGTGTTAGCTGTTTCAGAAGTGTATCGACATGCTCCTCTACGACCATTTTAACCACGATCATGATGTCGATTGACGCTCGCTCTAGGTTACTATGTACATGTGGCAGTAGACCCGTGGACTTTCTCAATACCAGTCCCCCGTGTTTCCAATTGCTTGATTTATGATATTTCCTGCTTGGACAACCCATTCAGACAAAGCGGACGGGAAATACCACGATTCGCTACTCACCATACATAACATAGCAGGCTATCACGAACACGACTTATACACAACGGCCGGCGAGGCACAGCTGTGACCCCGGCATGCCTATGCCTGTTGATAAAGCGTTAAGCTCGAGATATGATCTGAAGGCACTTGAAAAACTCACATTCTCTCTGCAGTTAAAGGTCACATCTGAGCACTCTTGGATCACAAACAACATATAAGGTGAACTCACCGATGCTCCGCATTTTATGACTGGTCCTGTGGTCCTAGCGTCCAGCTCCTCTAGGTCATATGTGCCGCGGGCGCCAAGGTCTCGGGCACCAGCGTAGGAAGGTGCGGCCAATGCAGTCCAATTCGTGAGGACAACTGGTAGGACGATAAGAAGGGAAGCGAAGAATTTCATGGCGTTTAATGTGTGCTGTGGTAGTGAAGAGACCGGCTCTGTGGTGGACCATGGCCTGTCGTGTTGTTCTTATACCAGTCGACTAGAAGGGCTTAATGACATCGAGATATCATCAACCTGAGGCCAAGCATCAACTTGACTATGTTTAGCTAGCATGGAGACCTGGCGGACACTATGCAGTAGGGTACAGCACGAACATCAGAGATGTAGCCTGGGCAATGCTGATCAATTATTGGAATCTTACGCCCTAGTAGATGTTGGAGGATGTTCATTGGGCCAACGGTGGAACAGCGCTGGAGTTGACCTGAGGCTATGAGGTTTAAATTTATGGTGATGGTTGGGATCAGGTTGAGGGGTCAGTAGACGACCTCAAATGATAAAATCAAAACAGATCAAAACATGCCTCGTGGTCACCGGTGGTTGTGGTGGCTGCAGCTGGTACTAGTAGCCGCAGGCAGCACCATTTCCTTTACGTGAGGACCGTCGAGTGCCCTGGCTGCTGACTCTACAGGTTTGACCAGAGGCTGACCAAAAATCTTTGCATCCCATCATATTCTTTGTAGGCCGGCCCGGTCGTCCGACATCAACACACTTGTGCCAATTCTTTATAACATTGTTCATTTTCATTTTCCGTAGCCATCTTCTTGCCGCTTCCTTTGCTGTACTCTACACACTTTTCTGGACAAAGCCGACATCTCATCAAATAAGGTAATGATATTGGTACGTCAAGCGCTGTTGTAGTTGTTCGGCCGGGTGCAACCCGTTGGCGTACACGTTCTAACAAAAGTTACAAAACGTTCAAAAATGTACATCCTCAAATCTAAGTACTGGCTCGAAAAACGGCTGAAGTCTCCACAAGGGTTATTGAAAAGAGCTCGAACAGCACCAAAGGCGGTGGGTGTATCACGGCTGACATCGACCCTGTTGACCTGTTGGTCATTGCCACCCAGGTTGCAATCATTCAAATTGAAATAGCTTCGTACTTGTTATGCCATACAAGTTCCGCAAAGTCCAAGTGAAACGCCTGTATCCACTTCTAAGGTTCAACGGATAATGTGAGGCTGAGATTGTGTTCCCCTTGGTATATATCTAGCAGTAGGTTTTTGGGAGCTTCTTAATCGAGGTTTCTTCACCTTGGGTGCGTCTTCCTCTCCACTAGATTCCGCCGATCCCGTCGAAGAGTTTTCGTCGTCTACCTCTCTTTTGCGTTTCCGGCTTGTCTGAGGATTGGATATAGGCTCATGGGCCCCCTTTGCGGTTGACTTTTTTTTGGCCTTCCGCGGAGGCAATGGAAGCTTGCTTTTCTCAATCAGGTCAAGCTGAAACTCTGCATCGTATCCAACGCATTTCATTGCCCATGCAGCCATCGTCTGACACATTCCGGGTACATGGATAAGCCGCGGAAAGTATATAGTCGACCTTTGTCAAAGACTTAACAGGTATCAATTCATACTGTCCTTGATATTGCCAGATGCCAGTCACCAGCCGAGAGATGACCCTTTGTTCTCGATCCCAGGGGTTGGCATGATTGAGCGATGCGCCCCGCCCGACCGCATACCACAGCCCCGGCGTTCCTGGCATCTGTGGTACATGAGGGTTATACAACAAGTTTGGAAACATGAAATCGTTCAACCCATGCACAGCGACGCGTGCGGAACTGATATCAGGGAAAGTACTGCGCCGATCCCCCCCATAGTAGGTTGAAAATAGTTCCCGGCGAAAGTTTACGTCGATTATATCTCTTTCGAGAGGTATGTGGAAGACCTTGAGGCCAATTTCTTCCAGGCGTGCGTAGACTGTGTCTATGTGAAGGGTAAAACCTTCATCTGTTTTCTTTACCAAGGGCTGTTGGTGAGTGATAGTCAGTACATGCAAATATATTTTCCTGATATCACACACGTTCTGAAAGAGCTTCATTTTTTCTTCACGCTTCACTACAGCCTCTGATTTGATACTTTTACCCTTGAAGACAGAAGCAAGAGTTGGCACTTCAACTGCATCCATGATGATTCGCCGACGCTTGGATGATCGTAGAATTGCTTCTGGCTTATTGGGATACGTCACAGTCTGAGGGAATTTGTGGAATGATTCCCAAAGTTGCGTTATTCAATATGGCTTACCTCCGGAGGGATAACAGTAGGTGGATCTTCCTGCCCGACATCCATGGAATTTTCATCCAGTGATACGACTGGGTCTCCAAAAATATCGCATGGAATACCTTGGTCATCCACAAAGGGCGAGGGTTCATGCTCGTGTTCCCTCGGCAGCTGGCTCAAGAGTTGAGGCAACACGGTACACGCGTCACCTGCATCATCACTTACTACCGGCATCGGTAGGGCATGGTTCACCTGCATTGTGGCGACACTATCATCAAATTCAACGCGCTTTTCGCATTGCATGGGCGCGGGTATGACAGTAGCCACTTCCAGTCCCCGGCCCTGAATGGGATTCGGAGTGTTCATGATAGTTAACTAAATAAAAAAGCCACGGGGACTGACCGTCTGGGGAAGTTTCGAGCCACTATGTTCAAGTTCTGAGTGGATTTCAACGACATCAGGGGACTGTTTCCCTCCCAATGCCTACTCCAGGTTCAGTTGCTGGCGTCCCTGATGGCCCGATACTCAAACGCACCTCGACATCTGTCGTAGAAGACAGAGAATTGGCAGTCGTGGATTCAATTGGTGGGCATGGCACCATGTTTATTGCCGTCTGAGGAGGTACCGAAAATAATTATCGAAAGGTATCGAAAGGCGCCGCTAAAAAAGTAACGTACGTTTGATATATCTGTGGTATCAGATCCAGTTACTTCTTTCTCAATTTCCACTGATAATTGTAATGGTTGACCTGGATTTTCAAGTGGTGCAATTTCGATGGGAGTCGACGCTTCTCGTACCACAGCTTCCACCTGACCGTCTGAAGCATTACAACCCAAAAAACCATAGGAGGTCTGAAGACGCGTACCTCAGTTTTCCCTAAGTCCAGTGCAGAAGGTTTTAACCCCACGTTTACGTGCGTCTCACTTTGATCTAACGCCCCCAGAGGTAATTCTTCTTTAATTAGGTACTTGATCTCAGAGAGTTCAGTCTTTAGAGTCGGATATATGAATGTCAAAAAGGGAGAAGGAGCGGTGTCTACCTTCGTATCATGCTCCATCCTGGGAGGCTTTTCATCGTCGAGTTCTTGTTCTGATTTTGTTGCTACAACTAGGACTACCTGACCAGAGGGAGAAATTACTTCCCCATGTTGCCCGAAAGGTCTAGAACCTACCTCGTTTTTCGACTTTGTCGCCGTATCGTGAATGACTTGAGAGTTACTTTCTGGCAGCACAACTGCTTGAGAGTCATTTGCGGCTACACTCTTTAGGCCACCGGCAATGCCTTCTTGTTCATTTGTGCTCGTGATATCGAGTGCCACCTGGAGAGCCTCGGGTTTCAAACGTGGAGAAACGACGTCATCTACCTTCACATCATGTTCTTTTTTAGGTTGGCTGTTTTCGTCGATTTCCATCTGAGGGTACAGCATTATATTTACAAGCATATTGAAATATAAACCAACTTACCGCTGTAGATGGTGCACTTTCTGTAGTCGTATCCACTGCCGTAGATTGAACATCTTCCTGCGGCGATGTTGTTGTTTTTCCAATTTGAGGCGCCTGGCCCACATCATATTTGCGAGAATATCAAGGCAGGAAACAACTTACATCGAAAGATAGCACGCTTCCTGTTGGCGTAATCACCGCCGTGGATTGAAGGTTTTCTCCCGATAATGTTATTGTTTTTCCGATTTGAGGTGCCTTGGCCGCATCCACTGGTGTAGATAGCATCCATTTTTGGTCATCTTGATCATCATCACCCTCTTTTTTGATGCTGAGGAGAGGTTTTATTTCAACAAAAACGGGGCTTATCAGATCTTTCACATCCTCAGGCTGTACAATAGTAGCGTCGCCCTCGAGATAATAGATGAGGCCATCCCCGCAGTGATCGTCGTCATATACAGAGATGTTGAGGAGGTGTTCCTGTTTCGTCACCAAAAAATATGCTTGTTTGGCTTTAGATTAAAGGGAGGTAGGGTAGAAGGACGTACGAGGTTTTGGTCCATGGTAGGCGAGATAAAGTTCCTTCCTGAGTATGATCATGTCAACATACATGTATGTGAGGAAATGTTAAAGTGGGTCACCGCACGATTGAACTTTCTCTGAAACGTACCTCTGCTCAAATATCGAAGCGAACTTCAGTAAAAAAGCTGCTTTGCACTGGCAGTATGCAAGTACACAGCAATAATTTTAGCAAAGATTCAGTACGCAAAAATGATCGGTTCACTGCAAGAACAGTACCGGGGAAGTTGAGACTAGTTAGTCGCAAACGGGAAGTCAGTGCGAAGAAGGGGAAAACCACGTAATGCGACGACCCTAGTTGTGACCCCAAAACTGTGCTTTGATGAGATTCGGACGTTTGTCGTCCCTGAGGCCTGAGAAGTCACTAACGAGGGCTAACGTTACATTTTCATGAATTTTCCAATAGAAGAGCCATTGAAGCAAACGTGTATATTATTAAGTGCACCATTTTCCATGAAAGTAATGAAGGCCCGCAAAATTTAAAAAGCGCAACTTGAAGCTTGATTAACGTTCAATACTTAGTAGACTTTTGAGGCTGGAAGTCGCGCTGGTTGCTGAGTGGCATGATTTGTAGCCTTCCCGGCGCAAAATATTGCTGTGGTCGTTCTACCGAATAGAGACGAAACCAGAAGAAGGCCAGTTGCCACATCAAGTGGTTTGTTCGGGAAATGAAGCTTACAGTAAGCGTGATGCTGGTCTGTGCGGGTCACATTAATGTAACACTGTCACGTATGTACGACCTGATATCGACACGACAAATCGCGATAAAAGTCTGTAGAAAATCCCCTTTCTCTGGAACTTCCACGTCGTTTGAGTGCTACCAAGCAGGCCAACCTTGTTTTACCTTCATGCTGGCCAATTTACCGTGAATTTCACTCAGAATCGATGTGTGTCGTTGATCAGCTTCAATTCTCCAAAATACTTGTTACAGCAGGGGAGGGGCCGGGGGCTTGGGAGACGGAATAGGATGATGCGCAGGGCAGCGGAAGGAGGGGAGGAGGAGAACATGAGGTTCTGGGCAAAACAAAGCCAAACATCAAACAAGCACCGCCACAGCAAAGAGGTTTCAAGACGACTCTGTCAAAGTTCTCCTCATCGTCTGTGACAACGACCACGACACCGCGCTCATCGTTTTCGACAGTGAATCTCGTGTATTATCGAAGGATATTAGCTCTGGATAGCTGGTGTCGGACGTAGGCTAAGGTGTGCCCGTCAAACGTGTCCTTTATTCTCACTTTCTGACATCCCTTCACTAGTTTCTTTCATACTTCCAGCGTTCGACGTTGGTAGCCAGCTGGTTCTATAACACTAAATGCACCGTACTCGCCCCCCCTCAGCCCCGGAACCTCAGTTCAATTTTCCTCACACTCTCTATCCCACAGAACCTGCTAGTCCTATGATCCGTTTGCCTCCCATGTTTCCCCACGGTCTTCGTCGTTCAACTCGACTCAGCCACGGTTCCGACAGTGCAGGACCATCTGGGTCTGAGTACCATGAGAGCGACAAATCTATGGAGACACCAAACGGGATCGGCAATGAGGACGAAGAACCTGAAGCGCCTGTAGAGTATACTACTACCTCTCGTGGCAGAAAAGTAGCCAAACGGGTATATATTGAGAGCAATGATGAGGATGAGGGCCCCGGAAACCTCTTTGACGATGACATTGAACCCGTAGTCAAACGTTCCTCCCGTCATTCGCATGACGCTGATGAAGAAGACGAAGAAGTAGGGCCTCGCAGATACCACACCCGCAACAGGAGAAATAGCTTCATTGCTACCGATGAAGACGAGGATAGGAAGCCAATGACCCGATACGCCACTCGAGGTCAAGTGAAGAAATCCTCACATTCTAAAACCACATCTTCCACTAGCACCACCACCACCAAACCTGTCAATACAGGGCCATCTCAACGTACCCGTCGCCTCTTGAAGCGTAATCAGCGAACACAAAGCAAGGAGGAGGAGGATTATGTGCACCATACTTCTTCTGGTGCCTCTGCAGATGCTGATGGTTCGGTGGACGATGGATTGCAGACCTCTTCTGATCTTGAACCGCCTGAACCCGAACGTGAACCCGAACCAGAGGATGATGGCGATGGCAAGCCTTACGCCCTACGCCAGCGACAGCGCATCAACTATGCTATTCCTCCACCATTAGAGGACATGCGAAAGCCACCGCCACCAAAGCAGAATGGTGGCATAAGGAATGGCGGAAGGAGTAACGGGGGTGGGTTTCATGGTGCCAAGAAGAAGGGTTTGGGATGGAGTGCGAGTGGAGCAGAGCTGGGGCGGTGGATGGGGATGGGAGGGGATGATTCAGACTCAGACCATGCGACAACTCGTACGCCGAGAAAGCCTTTCGGAGCCGCTGCGTTTGGTACGATGGCTGGTGCAGCAGGGGCTGGCGGGATGTTGGGTGACCTGGCTGCTGGTGGAACACCATCGAATCTCGGAAAGATCGGCGGTGAAGCAGGTTTGTGTTCGATCGTGTAGCAAAGTTCCATGAGACTGAAAGTGGAATGAAGCACTTGCAGATGCAGATCCTCTTGGCGTCAATGTCAATGTAACATTCGATGAGGTTGGCGGACTCGATGAACGTATGTTCAGACAACCAGAATTCATTCCGCCTACTTACGAGACTTTCCAGATATACATGCTCTCAAGGAAATGACCCTACTTCCTCTCCTGTATCCTGAAGTCTTCCAGAAATTTAATGTAACACCACCACGTGGTGTCCTCTTCCACGGTCCTCCTGGTACTGGAAAAACACTTTTAGCAAGAGCCCTTGCTACCAGCTGCCGTTCCGACGGCCGTTCAATATGTATGTCCCAGCTTTCCCCCTTCAACTCACAATCTGATTACACCCCAAAGCCTTTTTCATGCGCAAGGGCGCTGATTGTCTCTCGAAATGGGTAGGTGAAGCCGAACGCCAACTCCGGCTTCTATTCGAAGAAGCTCGTGCATCCCAGCCATCCATCATCTTCTTCGACGAGATCGACGGCCTCGCCCCAGTGCGTTCTGCCAAGCAAGACCAGATCCATGCCTCTATTGTCAGCACACTCCTGGCTTTAATGGATGGCATGGATGGGCGTGGCCAAGTTGTCGTCATCGGCGCAACCAATCGGCCGGATGCAGTGGATCCTGCTTTGAGACGACCTGGACGTTTTGATCGCGAGTTTTACTTCGGCTTACCTGGCTTGGAAGCACGTGAGAAAATTTTGGGTATCATGACGAAGGGTTGGGGTGGATGGGGCGAAGAGATCAAAGAGACTGAGGATGCGAAAGGCAAATGGGTGCCGACCGATAAACTGAAGGGCCTGGCTAAACTGACGAAGGGATATGGAGGCGCAGATTTGAGGGTGAGCATCTCCCCCTGGTAGTTTTGATGGTCGGCGCTAATATGTGGCCAGGCTCTGTGCACGGAAGCAGCCTTGAACGCAGTACAGAGACGGTATCCACAGATCTACCAGACCAACGAACGCCTTCTTCTGAAACCTGAGACAATCGGTGTAGGGTTGAGGGACTTCATGATCTCGATCAAGAGTATGTGTTACTGTTTTATGTCAGATTTGTTTCTCATTCCTCGTAGAACTGGTGCCGTCATCTGCAAGATCAACATCTTCGGCTGCGACGCCTTTACCGCCTCAGTTCGGTCCGTTGTTGAATGACCATCTAGAGAGCGTCAAGACCGTTATCAATCGTGTCTTACCAATGGAAAAGAAGCTCACTGCTCTGGAGGAGGCGATGTATGAAGATGACGATGGAGAAGAGGGAGCTCTTGAAAGGGAGATGCTTATGCAATGTAAATGCAGCGTACATTTATATCAATTATTACTGACATCCCTCCAGCCATGCAAACACTCCGTGTTTACCGCCCTAGAGTCATCATACACGGGCCAGTTGGTATGGGGCAAGGGTATGTTGGAGCTGCTGCTCTCCATCATCTAGAAGGGTATCACATACAGACTCTTGAGCTCGGCACGTTGATGAGTGATTCGGCTAGAGTAAGTTGACAGTAACTTTCGATGACGCTGTAACTAACTTTCCCTGTCAGACTGTTGAAGCAGCTATTGTCCAACTTTTTGTTGAGGCCAAGCGTCATCAACCATCAGTGATATACATCCCGTCACTCATGGGGTGGTGTGCTGCAGTATCCGAAACTACTCGGTCAACAGTGCGGGCTATGCTAGACACTCTCGCTCCCACCGATCCCATCCTTTTATTGGTGGTGGTTGATGGCCACTTCGCAGATCTCCCTCACGATGTCAAGACATGGTTTGGTCTCACCAAAGAGAACCGTGTTGAGCTCACTGCGCCCAATGTCACTCAACGTGTTGAATTCTTCGAGCCTCTTATTAACGACGTTAGGAGACCACCAAACCAATTCGCGGACGGTGTTAAGAGGAAGCTCCGAGTTCTCGAAGAGCTTCCCATCGCGCCGCCTTTGGAACCTCGACAACCCACTGCAGCCGAGTTAGCTGTACAACAGGAGAATGATCAACGTATCATTACCCTTCTCAAGTACCGCCTTGGGCCTATTTTGACGGAGCTCAAACGCAAGTTCAAGAGGTTCACTAAGAGGGCAACGGTATGTGATCAATATCTATGCATTAACAGAGTGTTAACATCTCAACAGGAGGAGTATAACTTCGAGATTGACATTATGGTTCCTATGCCGGCGCCTGTGGCACCTATTGTTGTTGCTCCTACCTTGCAAGACGAAGCACCTTTGGCAAACGAGATCGTTGACCTAACGCAGACTGCCACCCAGGATACCCTAATGCAGGATTCAGTGCCCGCTAATGGCCTCACAAACGGCATCGTTCATCACCATGAGGAAGTACAACAAGAGCAGCAACAACAGCAACTGGCAGTGGTGCAACTCCCAGAGTTGTTTGACATCGACCTCGAAAAGATGCATTCGGAACTTTTCCGAGGAAGGTACCTTACTCCTCAGGATTTCCTCGACGATGTCGGCAAGATGGTCCACAATGCCAACGTTCGCGCTCACGAAGACCTGGACCGCTTGTACCGAGCCCAAGCTATGTTCACTGCCGCAGAAGTCAGCATCCTGGAGTTCGATCCACAATTCAAAATAGAGTGTGAGCGGATGGCCGTGAGGGAACGCAAGCGTCGTCATGAGGAAGCGCGTATTAATAAGGAGAAGGACAAAGGCACTGGCCAGGAAGAGGTCAATGGACAGCCCAATGTCATGAGGCGGGGTGCACGGAATAACGGGCAGCAGCCTGAACTGGGCATCACGGATCCTGTACAGCTTGAACGACGCTTGAAGCGTCAGCGATCGAACGAGGCACAAAGCGACTCACATGGTTCCGAAGAGGAGAACGGCGAGGGTCGTGATACCAAACGATCGAAGATGGTGGGAGTTGATGACGACCCCCTGAACATGATCAGCCCAATGCCCCTGCAACCACGAGTTCACTTCGCACCCGATATTCAGCCCATAGCTCAACCTCAAGACTTCAATTCGACTGACCGAGATACTGACATGGTTGTGGATAACGCTTCTCCCGCACCAGCACGACAGACAGGCGGTTTTGACCCTTCGCTTCTTAACCCGATGCCTTCACCTCCTTCTCCTGATGCTGAGCACAACCCATTCTACATTGTCCCATCGTCCTCACCCTTCCACCCCCAGCCCGGTCCCTCACATTTACCGTCTCACCCAGCTGACCCTTTGAATCCTTTCTTGTTATCAGCTCCTCCATCCGCGCCACATTCAGCACCATCTCCTCCTCACACACCTTCAGCATCGCGCTCTAGGACACGGACCAAGTCGCCTGAGAATCTGACGGCAAACGGGCAAGAGCAACATGTGTCCCCACCACCAATACCGATGATCATCGAACGCACACCAACACCACTACCGGACTTCCACGTCGATGACACGCTTGTCATCGAGCTCCAGCGTCAATTGCGTGACGACACGGAGGCACTTGCAATAGAGGAACTGGAACAGCTACGCGCGACATGCCTGGGATGTGTCTGGCGTCATCGTTCAGAGTGGGATCGAGATCCGCTTGTGAAAGAACTGTTGGACGTGGTGAAGGAATTTGTCCTCGAAGTTAGCTATTCTCAATAGAGATTTATTTATTTTGGCCATTCCCGTTCGTCGTGGTTATCGATGATTCTCATTGCATACCAAACACCCAACCATCTTTTGTGCACTTCTACATACGCTTGTATTGACCACTATGTTACC
>JABCKU010000119.1:0-40518 GCA_018221655.1 Myochromella boudieri | reverse complement strand
ACTGGGAATGTCCCATTGGGGGTATAGGTGGTATTCAGGCGTATCAAAACTTGCTCTATAGATACCCATCCTTTCCCATCATTCCCTGGATCAGGATCTTAGCTACAGTTTTCAATGGTTTTAGGATATAGCTGCATACCCATTGACACTGGAAGGCTATAAAAGCTGTGACCGACTCCGTTGTCAAAGAAAGGGACTGTAATATATTCGGTCAGATGAATCAACTGCATTTCGAACATACACCCACCCCCAATTGCCATATCGTCGAGATTCAACCCAGGAGGAAGGGTGTCATTAGCTCGTAATACAGTACTGGCGTTGAATGGCGGAAGTGAAGGGTATTCCTTGTTGAACGATGAAAATAGGGAGGCCAGGACACTCCGTGGGGTATAAAGATACGTGAAGTCGTTGATCGTCCTAGGGACACTGGAAGGAAACTCAGATTCAAGGAATTGTTGACTGATTTGATTATTCGTACATGTTTACTTCAGGAGTGGGTATTTTGGAACAGTGGATGCGAGTTCCCCATTTGGGATATCTAAGAACTGAGCCCACATCAACTTCTTTCGATAAATCAGAGATAACAGCTGATTTATCGACTTCAAGTGAGCTATCCGTGCCCTCTGAGATAAAGGTGCCGAATCCGCTGCCATTGGGCAGTAGCTGTGGCAAAATGGTCTCGGAGAAATAAACAGTATCATTTCCCCAATCAAACGATACAGCTGCAGGTAGGCCACCATTTCTCGAGAATGGAGAAAGCGTCCAGGTGAGGGCAAAGTTCTGGAATGGGCAATATAAGTTTAAGACAAACTTCAAAAAATTTCTTGACGCCACGCACACCAAAAACGGGTATCAATGTTGTGGCGCGTGAAATATCGGAGGCTGAATTGTCGGCCATAATAGCCACTTCCTCATAGTCTTCTCGTTGATTCTAAAACAGCATGGTGAACGAGAAGTTCCATGAGATGTTTGATCAATACCGACCTTGGTGGTCGTGGTTATATCGACAAGGCGACCAAGAACGAAGGCCAGGGACCCTGCCATCACAACGAGGAAAAGGAAGAAGACAATAAACAGTGTTCACGGGCGAGTGCTGAAGTAAATTGTAATTAATGCAATTGGCTATTTTGAAAGGACAGTGACAGACTCATAATGTTTCCTAGCGCTCCTCGAAGTTCCGTGGTACATCGCCCGATCCCATATGAGGCGCAAAGCAGATAATGCGCTGACAGGGTCATTAGTATTGGCTGCGAGATCTCTTAATTTGATACCAGGGGAGTTGTTGACACGCGACTGTTGAATAATTGTCGCCCAAGCTTCATAGTATCGACACGGGATGATGAGCTCGTAGATTTAAAGAATGAAAATCCAAAAACGCACTTGCAGCCTCTAGGTGTTCTCGTGCTTGCCTAAGGAGGCTCAAGCCGAGGCAAAAACCAACCACCCCGCATCCAAGGCCGACAATAAATCGCGTCCAGAACAGAGATTTCTCACGAGCGATCAGGGTGACCAGAAGGAGCAGTGGATATGCAGTGATACATAGTGCTATGTGTGTGAGTATGTTTGCCCATTTTGGTGCCTCAAATCCCTTCGCAAATGGGTGCTTCTTTCGGGGCGGCGGCAGTTCGCCGGGGTATAGAGCTTTAGGTCTCTCCAAATTGTCGTAAGAGGTATCTGGAAGGAACTGTTGATTCGGTAGGAGAGCAGAAGCGCTTGTTGGGGTGATTGGTGCTAACAGTCGAAGATCAAATTCTGGCGACGAGCTGTCATACACGCCCTCGTGCAGAGAGTGGTAGCGAACGATCTGGCCAGGACTCATAGTCTTAGAACCGTCTGCCTGGACTAGGTGGTTGGATGCAGGGTGTTTTATGGGCGTGGCGCCGTTAAGATATACTATGGGTCCTTGTTCCACATCAGTCGGGCAAGATGCGTTTTGATTGCGTTCCTCTGCCTTGAGTAAACGTCTTCGGATGCAATCTGAAGCCGGAGGCCACACCTTCACATAGGTGGTCGAATAAACTGTACTGGGTTGAACAGTAGCAGCATCTTTGAAGTAAGACCACGCTCTATTTAATAGAGCCAATTGTGGTGATAATTCGAGTTCCGCGAACCATCTTCTATGTGAGCAATCAAAACGATGCAAGAGGACAAAGGAAAACGTGCGATCATCCTTGATCATAACAGAATGATTGTGGTCGGTTGTGGTGGTTCGCCGTGCTACTCAGGACAACAGTTATGTCCAATAATCAAGCGGTGGGTGCTATCCGGATAATCGCTATAGGCGACAGACGGATAGACCAGCTGTGCTTTTCAGCGTATAGCTTCCATAATTATTCGTCGTTTCTTTGATGGCAATCGCTTGTAGACCCTTTTCAGGGCCTTGTGATGCCAAAGGGGGCGCATCTTAAAACGCGGCACATAGTATAGTTAGGGCTAGATATACCTGAACTCGTTTTAGGCTTGATGGTGAATCGCCTAAGGTTTACGAGGTCTGCACCCAAGTCCCTCGCGGTGTCTGGGGTGGTAGAAGATATTTAGTGAGTGTCCAGTGGGCCCGTGTTGCATAAAATGCAGAAACATCTGCACCCCCCTCACAAACTTGATTGCTGCACGGTCAATACTCATCCGGCGGAATTTTAAGGTATTATATTGGCATACCAATAAATGTAATGATCAGCGCTTGTGCAACAAGGTGAGCGCCAATTACAAGAGTTGGGAGTTGTGAAGGTCATTCAAGGAATTTGTTGAGTCCACTAACACCAGGAGGTCACACGAGTGTAAGAGGAAAGTCAAAGTTTAGGCCCGCTTGTCATTGGGAAATAGTAAAAAACCTCTCATCGAACGACGCGGTTGAGTTAAAGCCAGTACAGGCCAGTACCCGCCAAACGTCCAGGTGGTGGTAGACTGGCGGAGCCTGAATTCGACAAACCCTGATCGCGCTGATGTGAAGATGGCTTATTATAACGACATCTCCGGCCGACTGAAGCTTGAAGCTCACCCTTCTCGCCATAAACTCAGACTAATAAGCGCGTTGCGCCTACAATTTCATCCATGTCGCACACACCACGCTGATTAGCCTCAAAGCATGGTCGTTCTATGTTTTAAGATCTGCCCAAGGGCCCTGCTATGTACCTGGGTACTATGCCATCAACTACAAAAATTTATGAGAGAGGTTCAATAGTCCCCGTGTCTCGGGGAAAGTCAATATCCGTAAGCGCGGAACTATGCGTTTCTTCCGAGGGCAAGGCCGTAACCTCGTAGCAGGGAGCCCGACTGATGATAATGACAAGTTTGGAGCGGAGTAACATTATCGTGGTGGGTAAACCAGCCCATGGTGATGATCTGGACGAGCTGAAGAAACGATTGAAGACAACCCAATTTCCACAATATGCAAATCAGCTTCTGGAACGTGGGTTTATTATTGGACCAGATGTTTTCGATTCCAGCAATGGTAGAACAATTTTGAGACACACAGTTGCTTATGACTCTTCCTCAACACGTTTCTTCTTTTTCTTTTTCTTCGACACCTCATGACTGTCATTATTCCCACCGTCCTCACCCTGTTCCAATGCCTTTCTTTTTTTGTGCCGCTTCTCTTCAACAGTGGGTGCAGCAGTTTCAGCTGGAGCCATGAACGCTTCCGCACGCTCTTCTCTTCGTTTTGCAGTGACCTCCGCTTGCTATGACGAATAGCTCCAGCACAACCCGAAACATAGAATTATGTACGATCAACGCACCTTCTGTTTCTTCTTTTCCGACTCCCGGGCTTGTTTTTCATCAGCCTTGAGGAAATATTCACCTGATTCGAGTTGAAGATCAACCTGCTCGGTGATGGCTATGAGCGATAAACGAGGAACAAAACACAACGATGCAAACCTTCCGAGGAAGCTGTGCGGGGGGGAAAGGTGTGTAGACTTTCTTCGCAGGCTTGGAAACCTGCGGATCAAGACCTGCCGCCTTACGAGCCTCTGCCTTCTGCTCCAGTTTTTCGTTTTTCTTGGAGGTCTTTTCAGAAGTCTTGAGATGCCGCCTGCGAAACTGGGGGAGGAACCGATCCCATGACTCTGTCGCAAGTTTGGGGTCTTTCGCTAGTTCGCGCCGAACCATAAGTTCCTACATAACCACTGTCAGGGCTTGCGTAGGGTTATACACGGAACTATTGAACCTTTATCCGATATATTGGATGTATGTTCTTCATACAATCCAGGACTATTCGTCTAACCTCCTTCAGTGACTTGTACGGTCCCATAACGCTGACAGTGCTGCCCTGTACTAGAACATAACATTGCGTCAATAGTTCGATTGCCTGATTGCATTGCATAAGAATACCGAACACACGAGATCGACAAGCGCGTACCTTCAGCGTACTACCATCCGGCCCAATGATGCGCTGCCTGCGTTTCACAAATCTATCCTTGTTTCGCACCAGACTCCCAATCTTTATGATGTCACACGCGACTGAGTCGTCCAAAATCTTCACGGCTTGTGTTACAGATACACCTCTTGCCATTAGCTTGATAAGATCTCGAGCTTTGAGAATAATGTAAGGGTCGTAGGTTTTACGTGTTGTTCGCACAGACATTGAACCATGTATCAAGTCGAGTGTGCAGGAGACACCCTAAGGTTGTAATTAGTTGCTAAGGATAAATATAAAAGGCGTTGACGCACATGTGTATCCAATGCTTTTGTCACCGCACTCCATGCTTCTCGGAGGTACTTTTCTCGATATTTTGGAAAAAGTGTAGCAAATGATGACTCTTCCGTGAACGCGCCTGCCTTGTTGTCTTTTTGTTCGAAGGCATCGATTTTCCACTGTGAAACTGCTTTAGAACTTAAGAAGAATATTTATCAATTGGCTTACACTGGAATATGATATTTAGTTGCGAACATGAAGCAATATATATATGAATGCTTACTGGTCAATGTCGTCGGTATCCCATGCTAAGCCCCAGTCAGCCCAATAACAAACGGGGTATAAAAAAAAGTATCCACTGACGTTTATCCTTTCTGTGGGACTTATTCTTGCTCACTGTGGCTGCACCCTCGCCATCAGACATGGTGTTTGGAGATTGGTAGACTGTGGAGGAGTATGATTGAGTGACTTCAGTCTCCGATCCTGAGAAATTTATTTCATTGTTTTGAACGACCATCCACGACAACAGACGACAGGCCCTTTCACTTCTTTACTTCACCTAAACTTCTATAATACCCCCTCGATAATGGACAATTGGCCCGACGGCGTCTCGCCCGATGTTCTTGGCGAAAGCCTCTCTTACGACGACACTGTTGCTTACGAAGAACAACTGCCCACACACACATCAAACGACCCCGCAAGGGCATCACTTGCAAATCGTATTGGAAACACGAAAGTATATTTGCTCTCAGAGACCTCCGTCGCTAGAGTGGGCAAGGTGCGCTGGTAGCATGTCCTTGGAGGTATGCACAAACAGGACCTGATATATCCCGTGTTCTGTCTACTTTTTGGAACGGTAAGCGTAAGCATGATGAAACTGAGGAAGAAGAGGAAGTTGTAGAGGATACAATGGGGGAAGGTAAAATACTTGATACTACGGTGGTATGATATTGACTTGCTGTCATGTTTTTCAGAGTCGACCTTCCGGTCGAATGCACTACTTTTGCACGGCCCACCTATCGCACATCTGCCCACAGCGCGTTTATTTGCATACGCCAAACACTTTGATGTCCAGCCTATGGGTCTGGAGTGGGTTGATGACAACACTTGCGTATTGGTATTTCCGACTACGGCCGCCGCACGGTTGGCACACCGACACCTCCAAAAATCGGCTGTTGAAGAAGCGGACGAGGACGGATATGTAACAATAAAGCCCATTCCCATCACCTTCTGGCCCCCAGAGGAGCGTATAAATAACAGTTTGGGTAAGGGTGAAGGCTTGAAAGGAACAATCAGGATGCGATGGGCGCTGCATGATGATGTTAAAAGGAAGGGGGCGAGGAAAGAGAGTGCCTTTTATAAAAAGCACGGAAGGCTGGCTGGAAAAGAGGCGTACGGAGGGGAGGGACTTCCACCTGCGGCAAAACGGCAACGTGGAGATGGCGTGGCTACCGATGACTCTCACCAGCTTCAGAGGGCGCAGCTTGACGAGGAACTCGATCAATTCCTTGCAAAAGACGCTGAGAATGAGGAACCACTACCCCCAGCTTCGCCGCCATCTAAAATGCGCTCTGATTATATTGCCCATGACGGTCGAACACTCTTAGAGCGCACTTCGACGATTCGAATCCACCCAGAACCTGAACGTCCCAGTTTGGCAGATAGATTGACTGCGCCCCTGCCCAAACGTGCAAGGAATGGCATCTTGGGCACTATGCATTCTTCTCGACCAGAAGACCTCAATGAACGCATCTCGTTCGATAAGTTGGAGTGGGGACCTGAAAGGGAGTCACGGCCGAGAGGTGGGCGTGAGAGGACGAGCCGAAGGGGGGAACGAAATGGGGAACGGCCGCAGCGTCACCAACCGCGGAAAATGACCCAACAGGAACTCGACGACGAAATGGATGCTTTTCTGAGTGAAAAGTGAAGAAGGATGGTGTGAATTTGGCGTTGACTCTATGATCTTGGATATATGTTTGTCCGATATGTATTTTATACTTCCCAACTCAGTCTTTCAACCCTCTCAACGTACTACCAGGTACATTATATCGTATGCTCTTTGACTGAGCTTCCAACATTTTTTCGGCATCAGTTATATTACTCACTGCTCCTTGAATAAATTCCGCACCAGGAAGTGTGAGACCTAAAAGACTTTATTGATCAGCTAATCAAGTTGAGTCTGAGCAAAAGCGGGCTTGTGACTCAAGCTCAAGCCTAAGGGGAGCTAGGTCGGAGGCATCAGGCAAGTAATAGTCGTATGTACATCTATAAACCCTCACGATTACTGTGGGCGTTCTATTCATTCGTTTAGGTAATTTTGGCTGGGTGATGTCTAAACAGTGTGGTGGTTTAATTGAAGTTATTCGATATACAGCGACGCCCCGTTTCGATACGCTCAAGCTCAGATAAACAACAGGATGTAAGATTACATCTGGTCCCATCAATAAAACTGGGCACAAAAGGAAAATAACGGCTGGGAAGAGTCGAGTTTACCCAACGATAGAGGCACCACTGTGGATCCAGCTACAACTTGAAATATGAACCCACTGAATGGTGGTAGACCTCCGAATGTTGATGAGGATAAGAAACTGGTCCCCAGTAGGCCTTGTACCAACGTAAACTATCCAAAGTCGACGTCCATACGCTGATAGGTAAGTACGAGGGTATGAATTGTATGTGATAGTGACAGTAGCAGAAGCGCGAAACTCTATCCTTTATACAATCAGATTTCGGTGATACTCTTGGGCATATGGTTATACAAAAGTAACAATCACCGGTGAGTCAGTGGATATCTGCAGTATATACTCAGACGATTTCACAGTTGCCGAATGAAACAGCGAAGTGAACGGCATCGCCATCAACGTTGCCGCCGTTGCAGCAATTACGGCAACCACTGATAATGCTGCGGAAGGAGATGGCGCAGTCAATTTCGCTTTTCCAGATGCCGATGGTCGTTGCGGACGCGGTACCATGGGTCGCATGTCCACTGGGCTGAGACCAAGTGTTTGCACAATATTCGACAGCGAAGGCTTGCCTTTTAAAAAGTGACCAGATTATTTCTCAGAATGTCAGGATGCGCAACATATCACTTACAAGCTGGCTGTAGACTCCCACTGGCCGTCACTGCATGAGTTGGCTGGCCAGCAACGGTAAAAATCCATGTGGTACATATTTATATTGGTCGCAAGCACAGCAGTTGCAGGAACGAGTTGAGAAAGACGCATGATGTAAACTGACTAGAGAGAAGAGGTTAGCCCCAATCATCAGCGAAACCTCCCTTTTATAATTTTGAGTGGCCCTTATTCCTCTAAGGAAGTCAACAGCGTGATCATATATCCTATTCATCACAAGTCTGGGAATTTGAAGATCAGCGCTCAGCTTCAAAGTGGATCCTGGCCGTTGTTCCTATTGGATAGTGGACATCTTCTATCTTTCAAGTCAAAAGCGATCTGCAAAATTTGGGGCACTAGTAAGTTTACAGTTTTACCACCAAATTCTCCACCGTTATACACACTGGCCGTGACAATTATCCGGAAAATCTTTTCTCAAAACAGTAGAGAGGATGTCAACTTTTCCAATTTATGCTGCATGGTTGAATATTGTGCTATACATTGCGACCCCCAGAGAAGGAACAATTGGCACCCCAATATCCAGTACGTCCAAGGCACCTTGGGTCCCTGAAAAAAGACCACGAAAGCCACATTAGTAGGATCCAGTGGATGTATTAAGCACAACAGTAGAAGGACTCCACTAGACAGCCTGCATGGAATTCGAGGATACGTATGTCCGGTGGCTAAAAATAGGGTCGGGAGCCAGTGGGACGGGATTCCATGGTTTACAGTCGGCGTGATAAGGTGATGCTCCAAGTTGGAACCACAGAAAGACAGGCTCTACAAGCTGAGAAGCGGGCGAGAAGCTGTAGCAGAGCCGAAAGAGACTATCATTGAGCGCTCACAGTGACAGATATGTAGTTCTTAAATGTCTGACAAGATATGTTGTCTTTTGTTCCAGAGGGGCCAGCCTTAAGAACACTTAGAAGCAATAATAAATCCACGTTCTAGAAACTGATTTGCATATTGTGGAAATTGAGTTGTCTTCAATACTTTCTTCGGCTTGTCTAGGTCGTCACCATATCAGGCTGGTTTTCCCGCCACGATGATGTTACCCCACTTGTCATCATCATCAGTCGAGCACCCTGTTACAAGGTTATGGCCTTGTTCTTGAAAGAAACGCGGAGACTATTGAGCGTCTCTCATAGTTTCTCGTAGTTGATGGCATACCCCATTACATAGCGGGGCCGTTGGGCAATGAGCATGCTAAAGACGGAACGTCAATCATAAAATGTAGAACGACCATGCTTTGAGGCTAATTAACGTAGACACGGATGAAACTGTGAGTGCAACGCGCTTACTAGTTTGAGTTTACGGTGAGAAGGGTGAACTTCAAGCTTCAGTCGGAGAGATTAAAACAAAAGAATTGCTCTACATGGGTTGCCTTCATGGCATCAACGTGATCCAGGCTGCCGTAGAAGTCGGCAATTGCCGACTTCCTGACTTCTCGACCATGTGGACTTCCCGCCGCTGCGCGCCTAGTATCCCACACCCATCGCTACGTGCCGTACGAGTGGCCTTTACCACTCGCTGTATCACGCGTCGCCCCCTCCTCAACATCTGTAGCTATGCCTTCTGTCTATATTTTCTTTCAACTCAATGAGCTGATGGTGGGTTCGCTGTGATAAGGTTGACCAGTGCAGTAGGGCGGCCATTCAAAGTGTCGGAGTGTCCTACTTGTATCAAATTCTATCCAAGGGCTCTACCATATATAACATGTTCTTATTCAACTTACTGGAAAAGAGAAATTAGTCTGATATACAACGGGCGGCACACTGTGAGTGCATTGACTTTAACAATGTTAATAGCTCGGGAGAACGCGGACCATAACTCAAGACGGCCCAAGCCCTCTCAAAATAGACAGGCTCAGGCTGGGAAGTGGCAGGTGGCGGGAGCGCACCGTACAAGTCAATGATTTGTTTCAAGACTCTGACAGAACTGTAGAACTCATTTGACTTTCTACTTCTAAGGATCTGGTTATTCCTCGAGGGGGGCGCAGATGTGATTGGTGTGTAATTGGTGCGTCCCAATTTCTTTTTTGCATTTTATACAACGCGGGCCTACTGGACACGCCAGGCACCTTGAGAGACTTGTATGCAGACCTCGTAAACAACTAGGCAATTCCCCACCAAGCCCATCACACATTTTTAGCACACCTTGTCGACACAAGCTCCCGGCCTCCAGTCTCTTGTTATGGGGTATAAAATCGCCGAGCTTAGTATCCGATGAGATGTCCACTCGGCTTGTTTCTAAGCTGGGATTCAAATCCTCGCCCGATCCTTGGCAAGTCGAGCTCATTTCGCCCATTCGTCAAGGGTGCGACAGTACGTTTCTTGTGAAAACATGCCATGGAAAGAGTTTCATTCTGGCGATGTTGGAGGCAGTAGAAGAGATGAGTCCCCTGAAGGGTTGAAAACGAGTTCAGGTATGTCCACCACTAACTATGCTATGTACCGCGCTTTGAGACCTGTTTTGTTCCGGTATCCCAAGTAACTGAAAAGGATCTACAAGCCATCGCCATCAACGACGATACTGCAAAGAACCATGGAAGGCTGCACGCCGAGAAGCGCAGATGGTCTATCCATCTGTCGCCCAAAATGGCTCTCTCTCCCATCCAGCTGTCACCTGTAAGTACTGTATTAAGTTAGCACGGCGAACCACCAGTTTTCACAACCGATATCAATCATGCTGACATTATTGATCACAGATGATCACACGCCTTCCTTTGTCCCCTTGCATCGTTTTGATTGCTCATATAGAATATGGTTCGCGGAACTCGAATTATCGCCATAATTGACTCTCTTAAATAAGAGAGTAGTCCTACTCGCAAAGGTACTACTGCTGTTTACCCCAGTACCCTTTATTTTGCCCTTTATTCGACTGCCCACGCTAAGGTGTGGCCACCGGCTATCAGAACGCATCCGAAGACATCGACTTACTACGGAGGAACGTAATTACATGATTCTTGCCTGACAGACGTGGAACAAGGGACTAGGGCATATCTTAACGGTGTATCGCCCACAAAGCACTCTGCTTTCAACCACCTGGTCCAAGCAGACGATTCCAGCGCTATGAGTCCTGGCCAGATCGTTCGTTATCACTCTCTGCACGAGGCCGTGTACGACAGCTCGTCGCCAGAATTTGATCCTCGACTGTTAGCACCTATCACCCCAACAAGCGCTTCTGCTCTCCTACCGAATCAACAGTTCCACCCAGATACCTCTTACGATAATTTGGAGAGACCTAAAGCTCTATACCCCGGCGGACTGCCGCCGCCTCAAAAAAAACATCCATTTGCGAAGGGATTTGAGGCACCAAAATGGGCAAACATACTCACACACATAGCACTATGTATCACTGCATATCCACTGCTCCTTCTGGTCACCCTGATCGCTCGTGAGAAATCTCTGTTCTGGACGCGATTTATTGTCGGCCTTGGATGCGGGGTGGTTGGTTTTTGCCTCGGCTTGAGCCTCCTTAGGCAAGCACGAGAACACCTAGAGGCTGCAAGTGCGTTTTTGGATTTTCATTCTTTAAATCTACGAGCTCATCATCCCGTGTCGATACTACAAAGCTTGGGCGACAATTATCCATCAGTCGCGCGTCGATGACTCTCCTGGTGTCAAACTAAGAGATCTCGCAGCCAGCGCTAATGACCCTGTCAGTGCATTATCTGCTTTGCGCCTCATATGGGATCGGGCTATGTACCATGGAACTTCGAGGAGCGCTAGGAAACATTATGAGTGCGTCATTGTCCTTTGAAGACAGCCAATTATACCACTTACAATTTGGTTCAGCCGTCAGCCGTGGACACTGTTTATTGTTTTCTTCCTTTTCCTCGTTGTGATGGCAGGGTCCCTGGCCTTCGTTCTTGGTCGCCTTGTCGACATAACTACGACCACCAAAGTCAGTATTGGTTGGTGTTCTCATGGGCTTGTCGTTCACCTTACCGTTTCAGAACCAACGAGAAGACTACGAGGAAGTAGTCATCATAGCCGACAATTCAGCCTCTGATATTTCACGCGCCGCCACATTGATACCCGTTTTTAATGTGCGTAGCGTCAGGAAATTTCTTGAAGATTGTCTTAAACTTCTATTTTCTATTTCAGAACTATGCCATCACTTGGACACTTTCTCCATTCTCGAGAAATGGTGGCCTACCTGCAGCTGTATCGTTTGATTGGGGAAATGATACTGTTTATTTCTCCGAGACCATTTTGCCGCAGTTACTGCCCAATGGCAGCGGATTTGGCACCTTTAGCTCAGAAGACACGGATAGCTCACTTGAAGTCGATAAATCAACTGTTATCTCTGATCTATCGAAGGCAGTTGATCCGGGCTCAGTTCTCAGATATCCCAAGTGGGGAACTCGCATCCGGTGCTCTAAAATACCCACTCCTGAAATAAACATGTACGAGTAATCGAATTAGTCAACGATACCTTGACCCTGAGTTTCCTTTCAGTGTTCCCAGGACGATCAACAACTTCACATATCTTTATACCCCACGGAGTGTGCTGGCTTCCTTATTTTCATCATTCGACAAGGAATACCCTTCACTTCCGCCATTCAACGCCAGTACTGTATTACGGGCTAATGACACCCTTCCCCCTGGATTGAATCTCGACGATATGGCAATTGGGGGTGGGTGTATGTTCAAAATTCTGGCGACTCGTCTGACCGAATATCTTTCAGTCCCTTTCAACGATAACGGAGTCGGCCACAGCTTTTATAGCATGCCGGTGTCGATGGGTATGTAGCTACGCCCCAAAATCATCGAAAACTGTAGCTAAGATCCTGATTTAGGGCAGGACGGGAAAGGATGGGTATCTATAGAGCAAGTTTTGATACGCCTGAATACCACCTATACCCCCAATGGGACATTCCCAGTCCGGAGTATAAGTAGTGTCCCTGACATAAATGGCGACCCTACCTGGATCGGTTACGATGCTGCAGTGTGCTTGCAACTTTTCGAACCGTGGATCGTAGAGGTGTACAACAGCACAACAGGTGTCCCCAGTTCGCTAAGGATTGTGGAACCTGGGAACGAGATTCGATCGCAGAACACCGATAAACTGGAGGAAAAGATGTTTGGCCGGCCAGTGGTTGATATTGAAGTCGGGCGGCAGCTTAATTCAAGTCAGCTGGCGGATGTGTAAATATTTTCAGCTCTTCATGTGACCGTACAAGCTGACAAGGAGCGTGTAGGTACATATGTGCTCATACGAATAGCATCAACCAAGCTATCAAGGTTTGCCAATTTCCTACGAAGATGGTAACGTCCAGCTAATTCTATCTGCAAGGACAACGGCCGCGACGCATTTTACGTCCCATCACCAACTGTGGGCTTCTCTGTAACATACTGTACCGAAACACTTACATATCTATCACTAGGTCATCTCGTTTACGGATGGGAAAAGTGCGACAGGATATACCGCACTATCTGAAAAGGCGTTTGCCCGAGCTCGTGGGCTGGCAGACGCAAGCAATGTTCTTCCCTACTTTTCCGGTACTGGGAAATCACTTGCCCGCCGATATCGAGATCGTGTGTTATCGAGTGCCTCCATTAACCCGATCTACATGGGTGTATATTTAGCTCTGGTCTTGATTGTAGGGCTAGTGGCGGGTTTCTTCGTCCCCAAACTCCCGTTGAATGTCCCACACCGTGGATTTGAGGTATACTCGTGGATTGCAGCTTTCCACGCGGAGGAATTGATTGGAGTGGGGCGGAACACCAATATGACACAGCACTTGGAAGTAGGCGAGATCGCAGAACGGATGGGCGACCTTAAATTCCGTTACGTTCGATAGTTTATTCACATTGAATCTCCCAAGGCAGAATTACCATGCAATGTCATATCAATACTTTTTCAGGGACGACATAGCCCACAATTGCAAACACGTTCCCTGAACCTTACTACACACCACACATAATTACCCTCAGTTCTGCAGTGCATAAATAATATATCAGTGGTCGGGATATTGTAGAACAAGGTGTAGAAAAGGAGGCTGTAGCCCCTCAATTCTGTTTGTACAGGACGGGTGATAAAAAGTTGAAATCATGCAGGGAATAGTGCTTCGCCGACGCATGACGTACTCCATTTAAAGTTGGGGATGTACTGGAAATTGCCTAGGAAAAACCGGTTTCTTACCTTGCATCTCATAACCAGCGAAAGCTCCCTTTTAGAAAGTCGATTACAGAATTACTACTGTTTCAGCCAAAAAAAAGACTGAGATGACATATTCCACAGAGGTGCAGAAGGGCGCGGTGTGGGCGTATCACTAAGCGAGGGTAGCTAGAACCCTTGGACGAAGAAGCGCTCGCTTGGCTTCTCTTGGAGAAATCTTGGCAGCGGCTTACACGATACATTTGTTCCCCACACACCCCTAGAGGAAACGACGGTTTAAAGGGTCTACAAGATCCCACGTTTACTATGGGGGCTCCCTCTAGCCAGCTATGGTTCCCTATGTGTCTCCCGGAATATGACATGTTGTTGGTATATAAAATACCATCTTACTCTTGAGTCTGTTCTTGAATTTAGTTCAGCAGACGATGGGTCATGTCCCTTGAGGTCAGCCTCCACTCAGCGAATCACTGTTCAACATAAGTCTACACACCCCAAGTTAAACGCTATAATCACTGTGAAGGTCAAGTCAAGGGTGAGCAAACATACAAGGAGCTGGTTGGGCACAGGTATTTTTAGGCATTTTATTTTAGAAGAATTGTCGGGGTTTGCTGCATATCAGTGGCAGTGCTATTATTGTTCTTTATTGATTATTCTTGTGTCATGTGGCAAATGAGGCTTCCTCAGTTGTACATGTCCGACCCTCAGTCTGGGTCGCGGTTCCATCTACAAAGCTTCGGTCATCTCTCGGTGTACAGTAAGGCTGGGATGTCACAGTATCAGCGCTCATTTCAAGAGACATCTCAATACCCGGATTCGGAGATCCATGCCTTCATTCAGTTCTGGGTTTCCGTGTCCCATCGATGCTTGAAGTAAGAACTTTCGAACGTTCCCAGCTTTCAGCAAGGTTAATTTCGCAAATAAGGTACTCTAGGTTTTCAATAGTTGCATTGTAAATGTTATGTCGAATCCTTTCCTAAGTCTCATAATGACATCAAGGTCTTTCTTATGTGTTACTATATGCCCGAACCATATGACCCCACAATCAATCGTTCAGGCATCGAAGGTCATCGGGCATCTGACATCGACCGCGAAGGGTGAAGTAACTGGATCGGTCTCAGATGGCTCTCTCCGAGTCAGAGATCGTATAAAAACACAATTCCCTCTAGGTCAAGATATACAACACCCCTACTTTTTACTTGCACTTAAGACACCATGTCGCTTGAAAAGAAGATCATCCTCGTCATTGGAGCCACTGGAGCCCAAGGCACTAAGGTCATCCCTGCCATTCTTGCACCCGGCGAAGATGGCAAACCATCTCCATACGGTGTCCGTGCCCTCACGAGGGACCCAACGAACAGACGTGCAAAAGAACTTGAAGCAATCGGTGTCGAGTGCATCCAAGGTACGCTTTTTAAAAAATATCACAGTATTATTCTGGAGGTTAAATCTTCGATGAAGGTCGGTTTGATGATGTTTCTACTGTCGCCGCTGCATTGGATGGGTGTTATGGAATTTGGATTAATACCGACACCTACACAGTGGGCCAGGAGAGAGAAATCTGGGCTGCGATCAAGATTTACGAGACTGGGAGGCGCACCCCTACCTTGCGCCATTTAATCTGGAGTAGCTTGGATTACGGTAGCAAGGTATTCCTCGTGTTTTTAAATATTCGCTCTCACAACTGCTCATAATACTATTTAAAAGCTTGGGAACTACAACCCTATCTATGCAGCTGAGCATTACGACGCGAAGGGCACCGTGAATGAGTTCCTACAAGCACAACCATCGTCACTCGGTGATGGGCTAACTCTGACTACAATCACATCGGGTGTTTACTTCGAGATGCTGAACTATGTCAGGCTTAACAACTTCCTCTACAAAAGTGATATTGACCCCCTGATGTCTATAGCCTCTCTGTGGTCCACTCAACATCCGCGAGGACGGAACCGTTGTCTTTGCCTCCCCAATTGGTGATGGCCAAGTCTGCATGATCTCCCTCGACGACCTCGGCTGGTGGACGCGGTACACCCTCGACCATAGGGAAGAGACTTCCGGTAAAGACCTCAAGATCGCCAGCGACATGGTCGGATGGGATTACCTCTCCGAGACATTCACCAAGGTAACTGGAATCCCGTCTATCCACAAGCGGCTTACCTTGGAAGAGTGGTTTGGCTGCCTGTCAGGCGTGGACCGACCAATCGCGAATGAGAAGGAGGAAGGAGATGGCTCGACTACTATCAAGGAGAGTTTCTCGGGATTCTGGTGCATGTGGAGGGATGCAATTATCAAACGAGATATGAAGTGGGTGCGAGGAGTATATCCGGCAGGGTATACGCTGGAGAAGTGGATGCGTGAGACAGGGTACAACGGTGTCATTGGTTCGAGTGCGCTCAAAAACGCTGAGGATGGCAAAGGGCGCGTACTTCCTAACAAGGCGGCGTGTGCTAACCTTTAAGGCAGGCTTGTTATTACCACTACGTACGATGATTTTCATGGGTTGTATTTACTCAATGCCCTTGGTGCGATCTTGCTGTTGATCAAAGGAGGAAAAATCTAGGAGAACTCAGATGAGCCGGCATCTCGGCTTGAAACAATTGGATAACTCGTCCTAACCATTCTTTCTTCACGCCACAAAGCTACACTAGGCCTGTGTAAATAGAGGCGATGCTCAGAATCCTTTTACCAAACTGCTCTACTCCCAATGAAATTGTTCCGAAATGAAAGGTTATCGGGCTACTCCGAATATACAGTAATTCTGTCACATCGACCCTTGCCAGTGGAACCAATGTTCCTGGTTGCTTTCTGTGAAGTTTTCTCCCCTCGGTTTGCAACGCCATTGTTCCCGTGCTTAACATCCTTCCACTTGAATCATGAAGGCAGGAGTTACACAGCGGAAGCAGGGAGATAATGGCAGAGGTATGGTTCTCTGCATAGCGCTTGTAACATTGTTAGCTTTAAGCTCTAATCACGGTTTTGTAGATAAAACAGTCACCATACCAACACAAAATGCTTTACGGGTCCAGCCCAAGCTTATTGTGCATGATTCTCAGCAAGGCCACGTAACTACGTGGAAAACGAGCGACAGTGGTGGTAAACATGAATTCTCCAGAAGATGGCTGCTAACGTGCTGATGATCGTTTATTTTGTAGCAAAGATAATAACCGGCTCGTATCCGATACTACAAGATAGATTACCAGCCAATGTGCACCACGGTGTGAAGATAATCGAGTCTTCCAATACTATACTTGACATCAAGCAACTTGATCCAGTGATGACGAAAATGGAGGAGGGCGAGGAGGACAAAGTGAAGTATGAAACGACCGCGAACGGTTTGACTACATTCACAAGAAAGGATGACTCAGATGAATCAGATCAAGTACGTCTTCCCATCTCGTTCACACTTTTTGTCTTCTGGATATTCATTGGCATGGTTTACCATCAGGCCCCGTACATAGCTTTTGGAACCTTCAAAGCAGACAAGTCCGAAAATATCCAAGGTTCAACCTTTAAGGCCAAAGTGGCGCATAATTTTCTTAGAAACTAGTATGATGATGCTGAAGCCTTCATTTATTACTGTTATGTAGGATATTAGTCATGAAGAATCAAGTTATATGCAGGAAACCCCGCAACCTCACGACTTCATACCGGCACTGGCTGACGAAGTTGTCGATGTAGACATGTCCACCCGTAATCCGTCTATTGTGTCACCAGTAAGTTGTCAGTTTGCCAATGAAACTTAGGACTTAGTCTGATCCTCTGAAGGTGTCAACTGACAACAGTGATCCTGCTATCAGCAATAATGCCAGAGACAGTATAGAACAGAGACCAGCAAAGCGCCGTAAGGACCGAATCATTTTGGATGCTATTGTTCTTCCTACTATCGAAGAGGTTTGGCGCTTGCAGAGATTCCTATCTCGCAAGTCATCCGAGGTGCGCAATAAGAAAGTCAATGAGGTAGGTGACTGGCTTTTGAGGTTTGTCGCTTTCTGACTGTATCAGGCTGAAATAAAGAGAGAGAAAGATGCGGATTTGAAGAGTATGACCCCCGATATTTTTGAGGTTGAGCAGGAATTTCAAGCTCAATCTGAGGCCGTCGATCATGTTATTGACGTCGACGCAATGTCAGATGTCGTTCTTCCCCAAGAGAAGATCGAAGAGCTTAACCAGAAAGTTAGAAATCTTAAAAACGTGGGTAGTAGATTGGAATGTATCAACAGGCAATGTTTTACTAAAACTCTTATTTAGCCCAAGGTCAAAAAGGACACAAGCAAGTGCCTGAGCCTCGACACAATTCGCGACCGGTTGCGTACAATTGGTCTTGATCCTCATCCTATTGACCTAGATATCGATATCTGCGAGATTTCGGTCACTAGAAGGTTCATATCATCCGTTTATGGGGGTAGTCCCCAACGCGCCTGGTCACATGTCTCGAAGAAAAAGCAGCTCAGTAACTGGCATGATTATGATTGTTTCATGTGCCTCAACCTAGACCTCCAATGTCATGCACCTGAAAGGCCAGGTCACCCTGGATTGTATTTTGATGCAGGCGCAGGCGGTGTAGCCGAGGAGCTAGATGGTGTATACCCACTATTGACTCGTATCACCTCAGATTTAGGAGGGCAGTGGCAGTACCAAGGCCAATATGTGTTGATACCGGCTCCAGGTCTCACAAAGGAAGAATGGGCAACGGTTGACTCCTCCGTCATCATCTTTCCTTTCTATCACGGTTCTGTTATAAGACTAACAAAGGGTGTGTAACACAGGTGCGTGATAACTGGGCTCGAGAACTCCTTCGATCCAAGGGAGGCTGGGGATATTACACCCTTGCGGGTACCTACCTCCGGAAAATATTGGGTAGAGAGCCTACGCCTCGAGAACTGAAAAGAAGCGTTGAGAGGAAGACTTTCGTTGGAAAGGTTACTGCTGGAGAAGTGGGAGGCGCTTTTTTGACAGGTCACGAGGTTGTTTTGACCTCCTAATTTTCAGGGTTATCACTGACGCTGAGGATGATATAGACCGTTTCTGTTTGGAATCTAAAATGTGTCGGTTACAACGAGGAGTTTCAGAAAGACGTGGTGGCTAGGCGTGGTACATGGGAACCTCCACCACCAAAGGAGAAAAAGTCGCGGGCACCCAAGGCAGGCGATAAGTCAAAGCCGAAGAAACAAAAACCCAAATTGAAACAGGAAGATGTCAATATTGGCCAGAAGAGGAAACGCAAGGATATGACATATAGCGATTCTGACTCGGGGGATGAAGGTGGCTTCCAACGACAAATTAAAGTTCGGAAGCAAGTTAACCGTCAGCCTCAAAGGAATACTCGATCCGTTTCTGCTGAGGTTTAACCACATCTTGGTTGCCATCCACTCTAAACACATAATTCGGCAAGTCGGCGATATAGAGACGCACTGCTTGGTAACAAGATGTTTGGTAGACAAAAGGATTGGCACATAGGGTAGGAGAATAATACTTGCATGCTGTTACTGTTACCCCGGAGGCTTAGGACCTCGTTGAGTCCACCATAGAAGCATAAGACTGGTTGACAAGTCACTTTGCGTTAGTCTTAGTTTACGGTCATAAGCATGATTCAATTGACCACAGCGTACTCAAAACCTTCCTGGTCTCTGGAACTCACTATTCATTTGTTCTGTTCCTCTCTTATAACTACATACCTCTGGGCCACAGAATGAACCAAAAGACAAGAGCTATTGGAAGCGGTAGCCGAGTTGAGTTCAACGAAATCGGTTGCTAAATGTAAGTACTACTGGGGCGTTTTCCGAACCACTAGTGTACGAGATGATATTCCGTCACTTGTGAAAAGCCAAAAAACAGCTTGACTGGTGTATCCCCAATAAAACAAGTATCCAAGCTGAGATCTGCTAAGATCACTTTTGACATCCGCGGCCCGCCAGTGCCGTGGAGGTTAAAACATATTTGGCAAGTGCTTCCAAAGCAAATTCAAGCATCAGGTGACATCATGGCACTAAATTTTGATATCGTTGGGAGGCTGGTCGTTGCGTCGAACGACGTCCAAGGCCAGCTGCTCATCATTCGACCTCTTTTCTTCGATGGCGAAACCTACTATACTTCAATCTTTGCTGGGTAGGCCATCTCAGACATATTACTTCCCACAAGAGAAAGCATATCACTCCACGAAGCAAGACATGCTCCGAATAGCGACCGAGACCAGCGGGGACCAAGCTGTCTCGCCCGCCAACGTTACATTAAAGACTGCTGTACGTACTGTGAACTGCTGTCCGCTCTCATGCTGATAAGGAGCCCTATCAGAAGCCAGTTCATGGCGTGAGAGCCTTCGATAACACCCAGCTTTTAATATCAGACCCCGACGACGACCGTGGCAACGACGAAGACAACGACGACGATTCAGAGGGTGACGTCTTCTACACTCCCAATACCTCTCCACGAACATCGATGGCGTCTACATTACGGGCGCCGTTGAAGCCTCCGAGTCCTTCACCACCAGTTCCGTCAACAAAGACGTCATTTACCCATGTCAATACCTCCACGACTTCGATTTCATCGTCTGCTCTTGATTCTCATTCTCTATTCTCACTTTCAAGCTCTGATTCTACTCGCATGACTACCCCAGTCCAATCAGATTCGGAACAGCACTTAATCCGCAACAAGACAAATCACGAACCACCTCAGATAGCCAACGGCCATATCAAACAAGAGTGGGCGAAGGACGTTCGGTGGCTGGTTCCCTCGACTGCTGTGAAAGCGACCACTACTCCAAGAAAACGACAATCCACTCCAGTCGAAGCTCAAACTAAGACCCAGACGCGCACAAAACCGAACACCTCGATATCGAAAAATATTTCGAAGATGACACCGAGCATCATGAGCAGTATGACAGCTCTTCTGGAAGAAGACGAGTTACAACCTTCCTCTAGCATAAACCAGCCTCCTCCACGAAGCAGTGTGATCATTTCACCACCTCGACGATCGATGCCCAGAGACCGTACATCGTCTGGCCCAAGCTCCGCCACGCATTCAAATACGAGGGCCATATCACCACCTAACAGCAATGTACGACGTAGGCGCTCACGCTCCCTTGGAGGTGGATCGATATCCCATGCCTCGTCTTCTTCTCACCAGACATCTGGTACATCTGCCTCAGCATCCTCGTCATCCTCATCAGCAACCCATAAAAGTCACAAATACGCCTCTTCCTCCGTGGATCCCTATGATAAAGCACTTACTTCTCTACCTACATTTACACCTGGCGAATTACCATCACACGGTACGCCAGGTTATACCTCCCTCGTCCTACCACGAGCACCCGTACCACTCTCCCAAACCTCACACAACCCAAAAGGCTTCTTCTCTCTCTTGGACTCAAATAATGGTGCTGATGTCAACGGAAAAGTCGATCTGACACGCAACGGCGTTGCCCAAACTACTATGGCGAGTGTCGAGGTTGTACGTGGGCTCAGCGGCGGGTCCTCCTTGTCCGCCAACAAGTCTTCGCCGAGTAAGATCATGGGCCTCTTCCGCCGCTCTTCAACGACGGCTTCGCCGCCTAGCCAGCTATCTTCGGCGTTTGGGTCTCCCACACAGAGAGAACGGCAGAAGGAACCGAGACATGGGAAGGGGAGGGAGGTAGTACCTGATTTGACGGACCTGCCGCTGGGATTTACGTCGTATCGAACACCGCCGACGTACGTACCTAGTGGGAGCGTCCTAGTGCAGGTGTGGGCTGTGGGCATAGATGGGGTGGATTGGCGCTTAGTATTCGGTGGAAATGGTGGTGGCAGTGGTGCAGGGATACCAGCTCGGTCAAATGCATTTACCACATCATCTGAGCCTCGCACCCCGACAGGGACACCGCCAACTACACCAAAAAGGAGTTCTAGCCTACGTTCGACGTTGGGAAGGTTTGGAGGCACGGGCTTGGCGTCACCTAGATCGGTATCAGGTGCGCAGTCACCTGGGGTGTCGAGTACCCCGGCTGCGGGAGTTGGGTATGTCCCTGGTAGGAGTTTTGTTGGGCGGGTGCTGGAGTGTGGCTGGGAGGTAACAGAGAGTTCAACGAAAAAGGGTGATTGGGTTGTTGGCTTGCTGGACTTGAAGAAGGTGATTTTATGCCCCCTTTTTTCCGCGCGTATAATCTATCTTTCTTTGCGTTGGGGCTGACATAAATTTTCATTTTTTCCAATTAACAGTGTGGTGCCCTCACCCAGTTCATTGTTGTGGACCGGCATCGTGTCCATCGTGCCCCATACCCACGGATGCAGGAGAATGGACTGTCTTCCCTGTCTTCGGGATTACCTGACACCAATGCATCCCGTTCGATAAGCGACCCAAGACCATCGAATTCCTCTAAATATTCCTCATCCCGGAACGGCGTTTCCAGCTCCAAAAAACCTAGAACGCACCCCCCGTCCCCCCTCAGTCGATCCCAATCAAAGAACCCCCCCAACCAAACAGCATCTCCTCTCCTTATGAGCCTGGAAGAGCTTGCGCTTTTGCCTATATGTGGCATTCCGGCGTACCGTGCTGTACGCACTTTCGCCTTTGCATTTTCTGATGGCACAGCCGTCAGTGTGACTGGGGGTCCTCAGAGAGGCCCTGGAGATGAGAGGGGGCCAGCGAAAGATGCTTTGGAAGGCACGAGGCGGAGGCGCGTGCTGGTATTGAGAGGACACGATGGTGCTGGGGCAGTAGCTGTGCAAATGCTCGTTCGACGAGGGTGGAGAGTGTGTGTTCATGTTCCCTATGCATGTTTGCCTTACGAAGCCACGGGGCTGGCGGAAGAGTTAGAGGAGACGGAGGGGAGTGAGGGAGACCGGAGAGATGAGTACTATATGAGGAGAGTGGAGGAACGAATTAGTGCATGGGGTGGGGAGGAGGTGATTTTCGATGATGGAGAGGAGGGGGAGGGTGAAAGTCAGCATGGAGCAGTGGTGAGGGTGATTGATCAGCTGTATGAGGACGGGGACGTGTTTGATGCAGTGTTGGATACAGTTGGTGGGAGGGAGGTATGGGAGGCATCAGAGAGGCTGTTGAAGTCGGTTGGTAAAGCTGGTGTCCCTGGCAGTGGGGGTGGAAGTCCGAACGAGAAAAAAGGGAAGACAAAGAAACTGGGACTTGGCGTAAAGCAGTTCACGACGCTTGTGGGAGACTCGCCCTGGCGCACTATACCCAGCGCAGGCGATAACTTCAAGGCTGGGCTACGGTCACTTAGCTTTGGGGTTGATGGGAAGAAAGCGGAAGGAAAGGTTGGGTATGCGTGGGTTAGCCATGCTCAGGACGTTGACTGGGAAGGGGAGGATATACGAGATACCCTTCAGGCTGTTTTGCGGACCTTTGTTGATGATGGGATCCGGCCTTGGGTAGGGGAGAATGCCGGCGGGAGCGGACGGACTACTAAAGACAGAGCAATTCCTTTTGAAAAAGCACCTGAGATCTTTATCAGCACACACAGGGGCCTGCTAACCGACGGGGGAACCACTGTGGTCAAGGTTGTTGGATAACCTCCTACCTCTAATGCCTTACGGGTAAGGGTTTTTAACTTATTTCCCTTTTTCCTTCCTTATTATTTGGGACTTTACAAAACAAGCTAGTGATACATACAACGGAGCCACGGATATATATGCTATTAGTGTATAAATAACAGAATATGAGATAGAGTAGAAGGTGGTACATTATGAGGACGCCTCAATAGATATAGAGGGATTTCCTGACGGTAGTTTAAACAGTGGGATAGTCCGTAGGTGATCTGGGGCAGGTCCTTGAGCATCTAGTTGCCTGCGACCCCGGTCGGTCTTGCAGTGATGATTAGCAAAGAGAAGAATGAAATAGTGACTTGGATACATACAATTCCAGCGCTCGCCATGCCACGTTCAAGACCCTCGAGTAAGGTACACGCTTTACACAAATCATTGCTCGACATGTAACCACACCGTTTGCAAGTTTCTGTAATTCTTGTCAGTAAAGTGAACATGGGCTTGTTTTAGTGATTGTGGCTTACGTTGGACTCGTTGTGTGGCTTTGACCTCTTCGCGAACTTCAAAGGCCTCACCAGAATGTATGATATCTATAATTGCACTGGGTCGAGCGGCTTCAAGTTCCTTGAGAAATACCCGAGCATGTCCACGGTAGGCGTCGGGCGAATATATGCACTCTGTCGAAAAGTAATCCAGCTTCTTGAAGTAGGCGTACCTAACCAAACGGACGAGCAGTTAGGACGCTACTGAAAATAGACGTGCAGATAGACGCACATGACGATCTCCTTCTCGTACGCGTATTTGAAAGGCTTAGATCTTTTTATTGTATCCTCGCCCTGTGTGCATATCGCTGTACATCGGCCTAACCGCGCAATGTCTCCTCGCATAACTGCCCCTATGAGCCACAAGTTAGGTTTCAGAAGGTCTGGGGAACGTACTGTTCATCAAGACTGTCTCCGCAATGTCATCTGCATTGTGGCCAGTCACAATATGATCCACACTCAACATCGCTGCACCTCGGTCGAGAGCCTGCCTCCTGAATACACCACAAAAGGTACAGTTGTTCTTCCTTCCGACCTGGGACACTATTGCATCCATAGTCCACCCATAAAGTTCGTCGTATGATAGAATCTTCAGCGGCATGTCGTATTGCTGTTGGTTTCGCTTGACGGTCTGACAAGAGATCAATGTAAATACGGGTACTGGCCCCTAACAGAGAAACTCGCCTCAAGAGAATCATCTCTGTAGCCGGTGATTCCTTCATCTATTGAAAGTAGGAAGAGCTCCAAGCCATAATTATATCGTTCATTTAGAGTCTTCATGACATGGGCCAGCACCGTCGAATCTACAACCTTTTAGTCAATTTGTGGAAACATTCATGTAGAGGTTGGAAAACCTTTCCCCCCAGAGGCTCCTATCGCTACCTTATCCCCAGGTCGGAATAGCTGGGATTGAGTGATGGTGTTATGCACCTCCGTCTCGAAGACATAGAAGAAGCAATCGCGGCAAATTTGCTGCCCAGTCTTCGGGCGCTTGAGCATTGCTTTTGCCTTCTCACAAAGTGCGCATGTTCTAGGAGCCATAGTCAAGGGATACGAAAGCTGGATAGAGGTGAGAGAAATTTCTGACCAGTGTTGACTCGATCAGGACACTTGATTTCAATCTTATCTAATCTCAACAACCTGCTCTCATCTCGAAAGGATGTAGGGAAGGTCAAGAAAAAGATATAAATTTACAGCATAAACATTATCATAATACAAGAACAGAGAATGACATGGCACCAGGAATCCAAGAAGTTACCTGCAGCCTCTAAACTACTTCGATAGGCCGGGACCGTGTTCCACGTTGCCTACTAACTATTCTTGCGAGCTCTTCCCATCCATCGTCCACTTCATCCATATCCTCCGGTTCCGTATCATCAGATTCAGACTCGGAAGGTTCAATTTCTGCGCGTTTCCGTTTCTTCCCAATGTTCACTTGAGATTTTTCTTCCTTGGTGGCCTTTTTACGTGAGTTGCGGTGGTCTTGGTTGCCCTCCTTCTTGCCTGGCTTCCTGGGACGTGGAATATACAGAGGAAACTCCTCAGCGAGCTTGCGTTGGAAATTCACGTCATAGCCAACACACTTCATCGTCCACACAGCGATCCACTGACAAAATCCGACATCAGCTTTGCGATTGCAGCCCTCACTAAATGGTGAACAAAAATACCTCTTTACCACGCTTGAAGGCACGAAGAATCTCATCGGAAGTAACACCATTGTATTGATTGCCTTCATCATCTAGCGCTTCCTTGAGCTCTTCAGATGTAAACTCTCTGCCTAGTTTTCTGCGAAGGGAGATGCGGGCACGAACGCCTCTTCCCCAGCCTTTCTTTATGATCTCCTCTGCCCATGTTTTGTGGACCTAGGATCCAACACTTCAATTCCACTTCTCATGATGAATAGCTGGGATGAGCTTACCACGGGCTTCTGGATAACCCACTCTTCTTTAGTTAGCGATGCAGCTGGCGCCATTCTGTAGTGGCCTTAGTATTGCCATACTCCAGAGCTAATGCGTGTAATCACCCTCTGGATCTTTGGCCACCCATCGGCGTTCACACCATCGGCAGTAAAGAAGAGTCCAGGCGCTCCAGGGATTTGTGGCGCACACGGATTTAACTGTAGATTAGGATACATCCAATCATTCATGCCATGCTCCGCCATTTTTTCGTTCCTGATCTTCGGGAAAGTGTTTCGCTCGTTGCCGCCGAAGACGTTGCTCATGAACTCCCTCGATACAGTCACATCAACAATAGATCGATCCAAGTCGATAGGATAAGGTGTGAGTCCTATGTTCAACAAACGATCCATAACGGTATCCATGCTGAATCCAAGGCCATCCTTTTTCTTCACCTTGGGCTGGAAGAGAAATGTCACTATGAATATTGTAGGTAAGGCGGACTTTCCTTACGTTCTGTAATTTTGCCATCTGTTCTTTGCGTTCTTGGACTGTCCTCTCCCCAGGAACGTATCTCACTCGCTTTCCATAAACCTCTTCAACGGTCCGAACTTCGACGGCTTCCACGAAGATCCTTTGGCGCTTCACTGGTCGTAATTCAGTGTCGATAATAGTATTGCTAGGCAGGTTCTCCTGAACATGGGTGACGTGAGGGTCATTATGTGATCGCCATACCACCGCAACCAACTCGAAATAAGACTTACGGGCGCAGGCGAAACATTTAGTAACTCAGGATTAGCCATGTCCTCGTCATGGAGTGCAGAAGCATGAACTTCCACAACGCAAGGCTTTATCTCAGGGAATTCTTGGATGACGCCTTCGACATCCTAGATCCATGAACGATGAGAACATTTTTCATCAGTAACCCAGGAAGCATGATTCAGCCTACATACTGCTTCGGCCTTGACAGTCGAGCCTTGGAGAGGCTTGTCCACCTTGATGAGATATCAGCTGAGCCCTCTTTGACATTAAAAAAGTCAAGCTCACTGGATTCATAATCCATTCGTTCTTTCGGGCAATTACCCCTTCCCCAAGTCCGTCAATCTAGGTGTTGAGATGTAGCTAGTGAGTCCTTGCCAGCACTAAAAAAAAGGCGAAAAATAATTACCGGGACTGCCTTCACCTCGTCCTTTACTTCCTCTTCACATTTTGTTGCATTATTTACTGTTTTCGATAGGACCTCGAGAACAACTGTGGCTGGTGGTGGCCGAAGTGGGTTACCAGGACTCTTAACAAGCACTGGCTCGGCGAGTAACCCGTTTTGTGGGTTTATGTAAAACCTTTGGGTTACAATTTTTTCTGCAGTTCAGAGCGTTACATATAGTGTTGGATTCGTTAGGATTTGTTGTAATTGTTCCTACCATCACCATCACCCATTTTTTTCCACTGGATTGCTTCCCCCTTTATTCTAGCCGTAGGCTTAGTAACGTCCATAGCGTTCGGTGAATTGACGAGTGAAGAGCCATGTTCTGTGTTTATAGTGTACGACCCCGTTGTCACCCTTTCTAAAAATTGTTCGACTCAGTTATAAGGTTCATGACCGCTTCATTCACAGAACACTCACTACCGTTGCTGTCTATCCTCCATTTTATACATTCGGCTTTCATTCCCAGAGGTATGGCGCACTTCCCGAGAGCTAGCAGTGTTACAAGTGCAGGAAGGGGGAAAAAAGATAAAGGCAGAGTTACGAAAGGTCACCAGGAACACCGTTTCAAAATTCAAGGGTCGAAGCTCGGTGATAGCATCAGACTTCAGATCGTCGCACCTTTATTTGCATCATTTTCGTTTAGAATATAGGCATGTATGCCTTATACAAAGTCACCGGTCAGTCAGCAATATTGGGACTAACGTATGGGACTCCGGCCAAGGCATACAAGTTGAAATGTTAATCATAAAGGACAGTCTGTGTGTATGGATATAAGATAAGATGGAAGCTTTTGATAAGATCTGAGAGCTCCCGCAGGCTGCAGCTGCGTGAATGACCTCGCTGATTTTTAACCATTTAGATTTTGTAACGTTGAAAGTTCTGCAATCTTGTCCAGTACAAGAACATGAAGAAAACAGGAGGAGGTCAAAATCTGGGCTTCGGAACAAGTCAAATTGCATAACCTAGCAACTGGCGAAAAAACAGAAGAGGAAACGCACGATCCAGACTTCCGCGACTTCTATACTACCTTGATAGGGCGGGACCGTGTTCCACGCGGCTTACGAACCACTCTTGCTTGCTTTTCCCATTCCCTGTCTGCCTCGTCCAGATCTTGCACATCCTCTGGTCCCATATCGTAGTCTGACTGGGAATCATCTGTTTCGGTGAGTTTTCGTTTCTTGCCCCTCTTGCCTCGGGGTTGTTTGACAGCCTTTTTGAATAGGTCATTGTCGCCGTCTTCCTTCTTTGACCCTTTTTTGCTCGGTTTCGTATCGCGTGGGACATAGTTAGGAAATTGTTCGTGGAGCTTGCGTTGAAAGTCCACATCGTAGCCTACACATTTCATGGTCCACACAGCAATCCACTAGGTTTAACGTTTAGTAAGGCGTGGCACGGTACGTTAGACAGTAAATAATTAGTACCTCTTCACCCCGCATGAAAGCGCGACGTATCTCATCAGGGGTTACATCATTGTAGGGCCTTTTTATAGCCAATGCCTCCTTGAGCTCTTTAGTTGTAAATGGTCTGCCTAATTCTCTGCGGAGGCAGATGCGAGCTCGGACAGTCTTCCCCCAGCCTCTAGCAATAATTTCATTTGCCCAAGTATCATGGACCTAGAATGTAACAGCTTCGGCTTAACTTTTCGTAAGAAGCTGTTAAAAACTAACCTTTGAACCCTGCTCAGCCCACTCCTCTTTGGTTAGTGATTCAGCAGGCGTTATTGCATATTGACCCTGGTACTGCCACTTCCCAGCGCCCATGCGTGTCATCACCCTCTGGACCTTTGGCCGCTTATCTGCGTGCCTACCCATAGCCTTAAAGAAGAGGCCAGGTGTCCCAGGAATCTGTGGCGCGTTGGGGTTAAAATATAAATTGAGGTACATCCAGTCGTCCATGCCATGTTCCTCCAATTTCTCCTTCCTAACACTCGGGAAAGTGGATTGCCCGTTGCCGCCAAAGAGGTGGCTCGTGAACTCCCTCGATACTGTTGCATTCAAAATTGATTGGTCCAAGTTGATAGGATAAGGCTCAGTTCTTATTCTTTGTAGACGGTCCATAACGGTTCTCATATTAAATCCAAGTCCTTCCTTTTTGTGGGCATTTGGCTGTAAAAATGTTGGCCGTGGGTCTCGATGTAATGGGTCGTCTTACATTCTCCAATTTTGCTATTTGATCGTTAAGCTCTTGGATTCTCCTCTCCCCACGGTCGTACCTCACACGCTTCCCGTAGACTTCTTCAACGGTCGGAACTTCGATCGCTTCCATGAACATCCTCTGGCGTTTTACTGCTCGCAATCCAATACTAGTGTCACTAGCGACGTGAGAGTTGTTGTCCATAAGGAACTGAAATTGTTACTTATAGAAGTCCCAAGAATAACAGTACAAAATTAAGCCTACCGAACCCATTTTATGGCCACTTATGTCGACATCCTATATCAGCGAACAAGGAGACCACCTTCAGTGAGGAGGGAGGTACAGTTCACAGCACTCACATACGCCTCGGGTTTTACTGCGACAGCTGGGACTTTCAGAGGGTTGTCCACCTTGATAGAGTATCAGTTGAACCCACCTTGCCATTGAAAAGTCGCACTCACTTGACTCGTATCCCCTTCGTCCTTTGGGACAGTTATTTTCTCAAAATCTTCGGTCTTAGAGTGTTCAGAATATCTCTCTGCCGAATTATAAAATTTGAAAAGAATTTACTAGAACTTCCTTTACTTCATCATTCAGTTTCTTCTCGTGTTGAGTTGCACCTTTCGTTGCTTGAAAAGGGAACTCGTGAATAGTACTGGTTTGGCCTAGGGTATCATTTTTAGCAAAAGTTGGAACAAGTAACGCGTGTTCTGGGTATATGTGGCACTTTTCGGTTACTACTTGGTACGCGTCGTTGCCGTTGCTATCCTTACCGTCATCCAAGTTTTTCCACTCTGTTGCCTCTTCCTTTATTCCTATGTATTCCATGAAACTCGCCGCGTTTGGTGGGTTGACAAGCAAAGAGCTACCTATGCTTATGGTATCCATTACTACTTTTTCTAAAATTTGACCCAATCAGAAGGTTTCATGGTCCACCTATTCGCTAAACACTCACCACCATTGTCACCTATCTTCCAGTGGATACATTCGGCTTTCATATTCCAAATTAGTGTGCGTTTACACAAGAGCTATGTACACTAGCGTTTTGGGTGAAGCAGAAAAAAAAAGATGAAATGGGGATGGACGTAAGGTTGTCAAAACAGTCAGAACTATTGTCATTAATTTCAAGGGTCGGGGAATTGGTGATGGTCACTGATGGAAGCGATTTAGCTTCGGACTCGGACTTGTTAAGCCACTCTCCATTGCAAGTCCAAGAATATAGCCATGTATGCGTTATGTGTCAATCACAGTGTTCGAACCAACGAGAGCCAACGAGGTTATGCTCTAGTAGTAGGGAGTTCAAGTTAGTAGCCGGACCTATTACTATAATGGGCGAGACTGCGTGGGAAAGATAAGATAAGATACCACAGTTCCCTGAGCTTCAGGAACCAGTTTGGGCTAGCCAGCGAACGATTCATTCGATCTTCATCTCCGTACGTTACAGCAAGCTCTGATGAAGCGAATTCTACACAAGCGTCACCAAGGACTGGAAGGTGCACCTTTACCTTGCTCCATGACCCTCTAGTGATTGCTATCAGACCTGAGTCGAACAGCATGTTGGTGCCCCTAGTGTGTTTTTCATATCTGGTCCTTCACATCTGGACCTATGCATAGCGATGAATTGAGTCCAAGCTAAAACTGTGCTGATTTGCAGCTACTACAACGTCATGCATTCTCATATGTTCCGGTAAAGATCCGTGGCACTTCTCAACGAAATGTCTGGGAGTTGTTGCCAACTTCTCGTCTTTGTAACCTTCGGTTGTTTAAAGAACCCAGGTTGTCTAAAAGCAATACAAGAAGCAATTCCAGAACAAGAGGTCGGTTCTTACATCTCATTGGCCTCATGCTGGCCGCATGACTCACCTGAATCTTTAGGTAATCTCGCATATAACATTCAAGCACAACCGGCGTTATGATCAATCCTTTTTCCCTTCTCCACCACTCACTCAACTTTCTCTAACTGTCCATGGCGAAATTCTTCGACGAGATTCCGGATTGGCTCATACCCTGGATCTTGAAGCAGAAATTGTTCTGGGTTGCTTCAGCTCCCCTGAGTGGTGATGGAGTGGTCAACATCTCCCCGAAAGGGATGGTAGACACTTTCCACATCGTGGACTCTCAGAAAGTTTGGTACGAGGATCTTACTGGTAGTGGTAAATGATTCACTAAGTTAGACGTCACATTCGATCAACTAACTCACATTAAACGTCGGTTCAGGCATCGAAACAGTTGCAAATGTCCGCGAAAACGGCCGTATCACGGTGATGTTCAACGCATTCGAAGGCCCGCCTCGTATCACTCGTTTATTTGGACGTGGTCAGTTCGGTTCACTCCCCCTTAGTCGGCCGATAGTTGGATTGTTTACCGTATTTTCCTCTCCAGCTACGGCCTACGAGTTTGGTACCCCAGAGTATGAGGCACTTATTCCCATTGAAAAGCGCCAGGTCGGGTCCCGTGCTATTATCGTGATCGACGTACACAAAGTTTCCACCGTACGCTTTTGCTTCCTCTGATTTGGCTACGCCTGCCAACATCTTTCCAGTCATGCGGCTACTCTATACCGTTTTTCACGTACAAATGTGAACGCAACCGTCTCATAAATCACAATCTTGGGAAAGAGGTGGCTGACATCGCTGCGGAGAATAACCTCGACATGAGTTCGTGCAGCGAGCCTCCTGCCCCTCAGACTGGCTTGAAGAGTTACTGGCTTGTCACGAATGGCAGAAGTTTGAATGGGCTGTCCGGTCTGGAAACAGCCTATAATTCGCTCACAGCCTTCCTTCCCTCACAAAGGGTTAAGGAAGATAAGGAGACGGAGGATCTAATCCGGGTTGAGGATGTAAAGCTGGTGGCCGCGTTCCTGACTGGGGTGGTGCTTACGGCGTCGTATCTGAAATTCCTTAGACCTTCGGCTTGATCCTGCTTAACGGTCTTTGGGGCAAACCCTGGATCTACCAGAATAATATGATTATTTGTGTTATGTTTCTCGATTGCAAAATCCTCCTTAGCTGGAATCGAGGACAGCAACGGGTTATTTTGGATGGTTTCAGAGGGTTGACAAGGTGGGGTAATTACAGGCGCTAATGCCTGGCTCTACCTGCCCTCTGACTCGTTCCGTCAGTAGTCAGTGACTCATTGAACACTAAGCGCCCATCCATCATTTGATACTAAATATCTCTTAACATAATGCACGGCAGATCACAGCGACATTCCTTCAGCGATACCAAGTTGGATAAAGAAGGTCGATCTGTCTTCGTTCACTGCCCGATATATCGCAAGTACTTGGGCCGCTTTATGTGAGTATTTCCAAAGAGTTCTGGTTTTTCCTGACAAAGATCACTAGGGACGTCGTATAACGGAGTAGGGTTGTTCAGGTCGCAAGTGGCGTAATTCGTTATATGTATCTCGCCGTCGAGGACGCATTGTGACACCATAAGCTCCATTGGCAACTTTTGGATTCCGTCTGCATTGAGTATCTCCACCATCCATCCGTTTTTTTATTCCGTTATCAGAGACCTGCTCAGGCTATATGCACATGTCTTCTTAGGCACGCAGGGAGTCTAATAATAAGAACTGGCCAGTTCGTACGATTCAAATCACAAATTTACAATAGTATCAATCGAGAATTTGTCCGTAGACGACGTATGTAAGCTAGCAAACGCCGCGAGAAAACTAGGAGGGGGCTTGGTTTGATCCCTAGGTCGATTCCGACAAGACGGCGGTATCCCAGGTGCCATTCGAAAGGAAGGCAACGTTGAGAGTGTTATTGGTACCGTTGGCAACGTAGCAGACGGCAAGTTGCATGCTATTATTCGTTCCCTGAAACATGGCGTACAGGGGAGTACCTGACGCAACCGAGTACGCCATAGTGGAGAGGGTGCCTGGCAACCACGCACCGTTTCTGTGGGTGTAGTCACTGAGTATACCCCCAGCAACGTAGAAGACATAGGTCTGGGGAAGGGAATCAGTGATGAAGTGATAGAATGAGCAGCTATGCACAAACCACGGAACCATCGCTGGAAGCAACAGCGGTGATGGGTGTAACACCCCCGACATCTCCCGCTGGGACAGCAGTGCTAGAAGATGGGGCGGTGGGCAGACTGAAAGTGTCGGACGTCAAGTATTCCATGATGGCATTAGTACTGTCCTGGAAGAAAATACGGCTGGAAGTGCCCGACCCAGAGCGGACGATGGCGAGGCTGCCTTGGGTGCTGGACGTGGTGCTGAAGTTCATATATACCATGATGGCCTGTGGAAAGGAGATGAGAAACAGGTATTTGAATGAAGAGGAAGTTGGTACTTGTGATGTAGGTTCTTGAGCTGTTGGAGAAAGGCAGAGGTCAGTTTATGGCCTTTTATACCAAACTATGGGTTCCATTATTACTATCCAAAGATAGACATTACGAGCCGTCCCGACAGCGAGAATTGACAATCTCAGAAATGTCGAAAGTCTATCAGCAGTAGGATCTGCCACTGGACCGGAAAGTTTGTAAGCCCTGGTCCTTTTGGCCGCTTCGTTTTGATCAGTATGGATTCATGAGGGGCGGCACTAACAAGAGTTTCCTGAACGGAAGTATGTTCTATTACGATACTCGTGAGAGGCGCGAATGTCGGATATATCGGTAGAGATACGGACTGATTTGTGGAGCGTGTGCCACTAGGAACGGCCATTGGTCTAGTTTTGAGCTATGGCCCTCTGTGGATACACGAAAATCTGAGTAGGATGCCACAAAAGTGTACTGGAGTCGCAGAACTTACTACTCTGAGGACTTTGTACATATAAGTACTCGATTCTCTTTTTTTTTTAATTAAAAATCCAACACGAGCTGGATAAGCACGGGTATACTCACCCTTCTCTCAACCGCGCTACTAGCCCACGTATATCGGCAGTGATGACTCGAATGTCATGTGGAGATATTGCAAAACGACAACTTTCGAAATGTCACCAAGCTAACTTTGGATCTAGGTTAGGCCAATAGAAGAAAAATGTCTTTTGCTCAATTGTTCTGACAAGGCCCCTTAGAAGCTTGTGCACGCTGGTAGAAAACTTGAACACATACGGATAAATCAGACGGTTTGGGAGGAGGACAGCTTCTGACGTAACTTCTCAGGAGTTTGCTCGTTCCGGTGGACAGAAATGGAGAATGTTGATGTAGCCTACGCGGAAGTGGTCAGTTTCTGACATGAGTTCCTAGGAATTCCATTTACAACGGTAGACAATCTGAGTAGGTAACACTACCGACATGCATGTGTGGTTAGTCCTGGTGCGAGTTCTTACTAGGGGCTTTCTTCATACCAGCCAACAGCTGGGATGGTGAAAGGATGGACAGCTTCTGACGTAACTTCTCACGGGTTTGCTCATTCTGGTGGACAGATGACGTACCAACACAGAAGTGGTCAGTTTCTAACATGAGTTCCTAGGAGTTCCATTTGCAACGGTGACAACCTGAAAAGTAACACCACCACCGGCACGCAGTGTGGTTAGTCTTGGTGCGAGTTCTTAGGAGTTTCCGTCATTCCGGTTAACAACTGAAATGATGAAAGTCAGCTCATGTACACACCGGCCGCTTTTCAGTTAACTTGTACCTACACCTTTCCGGGTCACCACACATTCTTCGTCTGACACCGTGATACCCTAGGCCGTTGCGATTAACCCTTCAAAGGTAAATGGCATTATAACTAAAGTAAAAAATAGTGTTAGATGGCGGATTAATTGAACATATGTATCACTTATAACCAAACCAACATAAGGGATAGTGGCGCAGCAAAGCAACGAGCTAAGTGTATGATTCCATTCGTAAGGCAAATTCAAACCGCGATCATTGTTGACACGTTGTTTGGCCACTTCGCAACTTGGATCCCTCACCTTCCACCTTGCTTGGTCTGAACTATGAATCGTATCAGCTTCCATTGTAAATCTTTCTGAAATGGAACTCACAAGGGTGAGATGAGTAAAAGGAGCCTCAACATCGAGATTGTCGTGGTTCTGGCGTAATGGTTTCGATTCGAACATACTAAACAAAGCGCCGCGGCCGTAACTTTCTGCAAGTTCAGTGTCCACCAAGTCTTCTGGCTTGCGATGTCTTACAGCAGCGTGCAACATGACAAAGTTTTGATCTCACCCACACTTGCCAATGTGCGTAATCATGGCCGTCATTCGCCGAAAGTCGTTAGTGATCGGGATTCCACGACGAGAACGGGGATGAATGGTGGACACCAGAAGTCGTCTGAGGAGCCTGTGTGGTGTGGAGCAGGTGTAGGTGATTCAAAGAAGCATTGGAGGTTAATGTGAGATGAACGATCGGAGGGCTGAGTGGTCGGCATGCAGTGCATAGCGATGAATATAATGAGAACTGTAGGATGAGTGAGTTATATGACGAAGAGAACAAGACTCATATATATACCTGCTGTATATACCTGCCGAAGATGCGGTCGATTTATCTGTAGAGGTCCGTCGCATCATACGACGACCATAATATGTTGAACAAATGAATCTTCTTCCTGACGGCGACCTCGGCTTCTTAGAGGTCAGTGTATATTCGCTCCGCACTGTGGCCCCATCCTCAACGACAATAATATATGGGCACGAGTATCAAGTGAGGCGCGGGGTGGAAGTCTACCGCTTCCCAACGAGAGAGAGAGAATGCGGGCGCGCCGAGTGATGTATTTCGGTTCTTGCTTTTGACTTGAACTTGGGGGACGAAGATGCTAGTGGGAATATATACAAGTGACCACTGATCATGACCAAGGGTGCTGACTCTGGGAGGCTGACTCGTGTGGACGCTGAGGAGATTGCCAAAAAGCGATGCGTGGTGACACGTCGGTGACAAACTGAACAAACTCCCCTTTCTGACTAGAAGGACAACTGTGTAAGAAAAAGGAAAGAGATGTATTCACACTGTAAAGGCTGAAAGAAACCACGCTGACCATGGCCAGTGTAAAGGCTGGCTGAAACTAGCTGAAAGGTTATCATAGTCCTTTCCGAGTCCGAAGAAAATGATGCGCACATCTGAGATTGATGGGCCACCCCCCAAGCCTTCTGTGGTGCTCGGCCGCGGGTTTCTCGGCACACTGACCACCTCCCTGGTCACCGGTCACCAGGCAATTATCTCATTGAGACTCCATCTGCCTCGAGCCATTTTTATTCTGTTACTGCCCAGCGCCTGGCTAGACGCTGTGACCCAGGGCCATCTCCTGCCTCATAGCCTCGGCCGCCCTCAACACAATTGGCAACCGCTTGTGATTTCTAATCTTCTTGACATTCGGAGCGACTGTGCTATCGATGTGGAACCAATTATTCAGTCTTCCATAACTTAAGGGTTCAGCGGTTATCTTCGAAGTGAGGATCCTCAAGGCTAGTGGGCGATACTACCCTCATTATCATCGTGAAGGCAACGGGGGCAGAGTTATGGCTTTATCAAGTAGTGGCTGCAAAACATGAAAGGCTCATGTTCTGAAACAATCATAAAGGCTCTTATCTGCAAACTCCTCCTACTGGTCAATGCTCAAATGGGGAACCTCCTCTGCTCACACAACCCTAGTAACCTGGCTGGCGACAGCACGGCCACGAACCTTCCAGAATCCACGCCCTAATCTGCCTTCGCCATCTCCTACTAGACTCCATTTCATTCTAATTTGATGCGTCTTACGTGCGGAATCTTTGATTGTCATGAAACTGGCTTTTATCGCTTGTGATAGGGCGGACAGTGGGCGCTGGCGTCTAACCTACTAACTCAGTTGTGCTGGTCTGACGATTCAACCTTATTGTACGACAGTGATACTCAGATTACAAAAAGAAAAATTACTGCCCTTAGACTTGAAGGATCGTGGGCGTGCCATGGCTTGTGAAGAGCTGGTTTATGTATATCTTGGAGGCTCAATAGTTGCCACGTTCGAGACCACAGGAGGAAACGCCTGCTTCGCCTAATCTTGATCATCACCAGCTAATCCTTGATACCACCAGTATACCGGGGGCCCATCTGTACACCGAGAAAACGAGAGAAGCGCTGTGTAAGCCACCATGTTGTCTATACGACAGACGGTAAGCCTAAACACTTTAAAAAGCCTACGAAACATGGACGATAAACCTAACCTTCCTTTATTTTCCTTTCCATCCATTAATCTCTTTCTTCACAAAGCTGCGCTTTGATTCACAATGGTTGCCCTCTTTCGTGTCTTTTCCACCATTGTTCCCATTATTCTGGCGTCAATGCATGGTAAATCATCTTTCAAAGTTTGATTCTCGATCATCCCTGTTTATGCCTTTTCTCAGTTAGTGCTAGCCCTACACCAAGCGAATCTCTTCATGGACTCCTTGCGCGCGCCGCGCCGATCATTGACCCAAAGTTAATCCCTGATCAATGCAGGGCTGAGTGTACTTCTGTTGTCAACCAACTAAACGTACGTCTTCCATTATGACCACTCTCTATCGCAGAGTGAACACCTCATTATGAACCAGACATGCGCAGATCCGTCTTGTATCTGCACGGACGCAAATATAGACATAATTGCCACCTGCCTCGACTGTGTTGTTAAGGTTCCAGGGTCTCAGACTAGTAACATCACAGCACAAGATGCAGCTGATGGTATGTACAATTAACTATCCGTCTCCTTCTCTATTTTCTGATGTTCGCCCACAGCGCTCGTAGCAGGGTGTAAGAATGCAGGGAAACCTGTGAAGTCTGTTACAATATCGGCACCAGCATCGGCCTCACCAGCCTCACCAACGTCGCCAGTGGCACCAGTATCATCAACGTCACCAACGTCACCAGTGGCACCAGAGTCATCAACATCACCAGAGGCGCCAGTAAAGGGTAATAGCGCTTCGCACTTTGGAGTTGTAAACATGGGAACCCTCGCTACCGTGGCTCTAGGAATCACACTCGTTTTAGCTTAACCGTCGTTTATGAATGTATATACCTTTTACGGACCATATACTATTCATCTATCGACTGCGCCACTTCGTTGTTCAAGGCAGTTCCCCACGCAATCAATCACTGCGTAAGATTGATGACTTCAAGGTGATCTGTTACGTGAATCAAGAGATGCCGTACACTGACGCTTTCCGTGAGTTTACTGGAGAGCGTCACCAGCCCCCCTCCACCCACGGCGAGCTGTACATGTAACTTAGGGAAGGGGGGATGAGACTGTCATACAGATGAGTTATGTATCTCGGGGTATACCTTCGAGAGACGGGCCTGCAAGTGGCATTGTTGCTTACGAACGGGATAGTACTACAAGGTTGACGCACCTTTAAATTTACTTGTCAATTTGAAACAGAAACATACCGAGATCAATCGCTATTGGTCTTCACAGCGCCACTTTTGTCCAATCTTGGCGTGTGCTGAACTTAGACGCGAAGAAATTCATCGTTCATAGAAGTAGCGAAGCATTTCCGCTCGAGATAAGGCACAGTTGAATATATGCAGGCCATAGAATTTGCGTGAAATACGGGCTACTGTAGAACACAGGAACCGTACCCCATCATATCAATAGCCTTTTTCTCATATTTGGCGGATTCAGTTTGAAGAATCCCCTTGAAGATTGAGCAGGCGGTCCGGCGGTTCCCATGTTAACACGGACTAAAACCGAGTTACGGCTCCGAGTTAGCTCGTGGAGTGCCTATCTGAGAGCCGACACATTTGGGTTACAGCACAGTGGGAAATCTCTGATGGTGGAGGTTGAAACGAGAGTGAACGATTCAGAATGGATTAAAGTATGAGCGGAACTGACTAGACTCACCGGCAGACTATTTACGAGGACTTTGAAAGAGGACCCGGGCGCCACCGGATCGATCTGAGAGCTCGGATAAGGCATTTGAGTATTAAAAAATCGGCAGCTTTACGTTGAGTCGTAGCGTGAATGACCAGTCCCCTCTTCGAAGTGCAGGTCTGCTGTTTGAACACCATTTTGAACAGGTTGTCTGTGACCGATCAACGGGATGTGACTGTACTTCGAGTATGTCTGTGACCGGTGATTCAAAATGGTCCGGTATCTTCCTGCCGATTGAGATCATCTCTATGTCATCTCCACAATATTCAACCACAACCATTGGTACACTCACAACGCCGGCTATACGTGTATACTACTATAGGACAACGGACTCCAAGAAGCTTTCCTGAGAACGCCTACTCTACGCCTGACCTGTTCACCTCCAAACCCCTCTATACTCACATTTATCCGAGTCTCCCCCAATTCCACTCGTTTTTTATTCCAGTTATCTTCGAAGTACGGATTTCTCACCAGTGGGTGATAAACACTGTCCTAATTTACCAACATAAGGGGAAAGGGGACCGAGTTGAGGCCCCATCGAAGTAATGGCTGTAAAACATAGAAGCATCATGCTTTGAAACTGGCAGTTATGATTCCGGTAACCTTCCGAGTCTTCCTCCTTCATCGTATTCCCATCCTCTGTACCAGTAGACGCTCACATGGGAACCTTCTCTGCCTCGCGACTCCGAGTAACCTGGCTGGTGACAGTCTGCCTTTGGCCCTCATAAACCCCAATTCATTCCACTTTGATGCGGGAAAGTTGTATGTGTGGAATTTTTGATCATCATGAAGTGACAGGCTGTGATATATCACACTTGTTCTTATGGCCAGAAGGTTATGGTGTATCATAACCACAGCTAAGCCCGTCGTACGATAGGGTCAAACTTCCAGACCAGCACATATATCAAGAACTTCTAAGTTGGTAGTTTAAATAGCCAGCGCCCAGTCACGGTGTCCACCGCCATCGTAATTGCTAAAACCAATCACTCATCCATAAGCCACTTCTGACATATTGACATATCACCCTCATATGCGGCGCCTACTTGGTGCCTACATTATGATAATAGCTAATTATATACAACTGATATTATGTATCATTTGGGCCTATGGGCCGGAGGGTTCCCAGATATATCACCTGTTTATTGTCACCAGAAGATAATGATATATCATACTGCCAGCTACTGGCACATACGATGGTGATACTACTCAGTTTACTAAAAGTAAGATTACTGCCCTTAGACTTGGAGGATTGCGGGCGCGCCATGGCGTGCGAAGAGCTGCTTTACGTATATAATAGTATTGAAGACTCAATAGTTGCTATGTTCGTGACCACGGGGGAGGAAGTTTGAAAGCGCCTGTTTCACCAGATCATGATCTCAGATCATCACTAGTCAATCATCCATACTACCCGATACCGAGGCCCATCTATACATCGAGAAATGAGAACAGCGCTGTGCAAGCCACCACGTTGTCTGTACAACAGATGGCAAACCTAAACTCTTTAAAAAGCCTATGAAACATGAGAGGTCAACTTAACCTTTCTCCTTTTTTCCTCCCCTACTTCTCTACTCTCTTTCTTCTCAAAGCCGCGCTTTGATTCACAATGGTTGCCTTCATTCGCCTCTTTTCCG
>JABCKU010000118.1:29937-40616 GCA_018221655.1 Myochromella boudieri | reverse complement strand
CATGGTGACAATTCAGGGCGAACGATGCTGCAAAATCCATTTGCGTAGAGGTGAGAGCTGTCGAGGGTCGAGAGGGTTTGAGGTTTTACTGATATTTCCGTCTAGGTCATTCGACAAAACAAACCGATCAGAAACAGGTATCCGCCGTTGAATGTCACTCACAAAGGCTGCCAGTAATTATTTGGTGAACATCTGGGCCGGTGGAAGCACGAGGAATTGTGAGGAATATCGACGAACAGAATAATCGGCATCTGCCCGGCAAATGTTCGGCAAGCATTCGGCAAGTGAACAAAGTCACTTCGCCTCACTTCGCCTCACTTTTCTTTCACTTTCCGCTCACTTTTCCTTCACAAGTTCACTTTCTCACTTAAGTTAACTTTGTATGGGGCAAAGTGAATCAAAGTGAATCTCAAAGTTACTTTGGTAGGCACCAAAATTTACGCACAATAGGCCAGATTCCCGTAAGTAGCAGCTCCTCGACTCGAACGAGTAGCCTCTGAGATGCGAAAAAACTTATGAAAATGCATCGTGTGCCCATAAAGACTAACACGCCGTCGATGGGTTACCCGCAGATGGCGTACAACTTGGGTTTGTACACTATGCGTGCCGAGTCAGTACAGATAAAAGATATTTTATGTAAGTTTGCAGCGCACACTTTTTCACATCAATGTCTCTCGGTTTAAATCTGCATTTCGTTGTGCTCAGTATCCTGGTTTGGTGGAGCTCTGGGATCGGAGTCTAACCTGACGTAAGGATCCTGCATCAACGTATTGTAGAAGTGTAGGAGTATCGATGGGAACTGGATTGAGGTAGGTACCATAATCATAATGTAGACGCATGTAAGTGTTGGACCTTGCTTTACGTGATTAAATAAAAGATACCTAATGCCGACGTAGAGTCAGAGACAGAGACATTATAGAAAGGCTGACACACCAAAGGCCAAAGAACAATTTACTTCATGCTAAGCATCGAAGCCTCCTGCAGAACTATCAACGGGCGGGAGAACCGGTTGTGAGATTTATTGTAAAAGGCGCCATGACTGAGATCTAAGCTGGCGTAGGCAAGATAAAAGCGGGGTGGCCATAGCTTGCAATTGGGGATGATGATTGTCAATGTTCAAGGAGGATGATGAGCCTAATCACGGAAAGTCACGCAAACGTGAGTGTGACAAATTATTTTTGTCACACTCCATCTGGGTACGTCAGGCCATTCGCTCGGTTCCTATGGTTTACACCAGCACAACACATGGATAGAGAGCATATACTGATTTATGGCGCTGCAGACGCTCTGAATAGACACATCTATTCCCCCTGTGTGGACGGGAGCCAGAGCTAAATATCCTTGTCGATGGGTGGCATGCAACATTCCACAGGCTACATCGGTGTTGATTTGGGTGGGTAGAAAGGCATATCGGCCTATCTGTTGATTTGTATCTGGGCCGACCGTGTGTCTGTTAGCTCAGACCTTGGCCTTGCTAGCACCCAACTGCTCGGCTTCTGGGAAACATGTGGGCGGACAAGTTATTATTCTTGGTACACACTGCGGAAGCTGTGCATTAACATGGCCTATGTATGCTACATAAAGACGCCACAGATCTCCCATTAGTGGCCCACAAGTGAAATTATCACCCGCGCCACCAGAGGTTCGGTGAGGTTCATCAACATTCGTTCTTGCAGGTTTAGCAGTGCTGGCTCGCCCTCAGTCGAAGAAGACTACAACTTGTTCCTCAACACCCCTTCCTAACTTCGCACGCCTCTGACGTTCCCAGCATAACAACCTTTGACATAGCCCTCGCCCCACGATACCCTCACCACTACCTCCCAACACACCACATACACATCATGGCCAAGCTCAACGCATCTGAGAACGGGAAACGCGTCATTTACGCCCTGATAGCGCCGTACGTTCCTTGCATCTAATCCCCCACCCCGTCCTCGAGTTTCCTCACATTCGCAACTTTCTAGCGCCCAGGGCAGTAAAACTCGTCTACCCCCTAGACACATCACATGAGGGCGCCATGGTCAGCTTCGCGAATGCCTTTCCATGTACAACCACGTGGCGTCTTCCTCGCTCCTCCATTCACCCCACGTCGACAAATCCAAACTGGCATCTCAATCGCCCAATGCCTGTCGTATTGCGAGTGCCGGTGTACTTCCTACTCTGACTTTCATGTGGATCTCCACCCAGCGGAGGATTTGCCCAAAAACTCCCTTTCTACACTAAATCTCGATCTTTTACCGCTCGGATCCTCTTCCTCACTTATTCCGTGCCATCCAACTACGGCCTTACTTGTTCGTGTCTAAGAGCGATATAACGCCACGGCCTCCGCTGTCCCTGTTTCACAGAACCAGCAGTCTGCCTTGCTGGGAGTCTGACTACATAGTAGAGAGAAGAACCGGAGCAGGTTTTTGCAAATGGTACGCCCTTTGGTTTTGCGTCATGCACTTCAAGGGCATGATTGTTTACTGTTTTTTTTTAGGAGACGACAACGATTGAGCTCACTATGAGATGGTCCGAGACCGGAGGCATCGTCTATTAGCGGGCATATGAGAAGAAATGACAAAGAAAGTGCAAACAGAGGAAGTGTGGCATGGCCTGGCAGACCAACGGTACTACTATCACTGCACCAACACCTCAACTTGGCAAACAGCAAAAACCAGAACGGCTGTTCCTCCATCGCATTCTCCTCCCTCTCCTCGCCAATCCCAATTTCAAATCGAAATCCGAGCCCTATCAACTCTAACTCCAACTCCGCCAAGATGCAAATGCCCGCCATTAGCAGCACCTACAGCTGCGAAATAATCATTGCTTCATCTAGAAACCACAATCCAAACGGTTATCGACTGTGGCTGAGGATTGGTTTAACGGTCTCGAAGCTGAAGTCGGCACCGGGGAAGACGAGACCAGCATGGTTATATAAGCGATTATTTGGGCGACGATGGGGAGAAATTGTGGATGGATAGGAACGGCGTTGAGATCAGGCTCAAGATCGAGGTTAGGCCCACGTACACTCGGACCCTCCACCCATTTTGGCGTAATTCGTCCGAGTAAGATGATGATACATGGTGAAGAACCCAGAACGGATTTTCATGGCTGAGGTGCAGGAGGGGTGGTGGACCATGGACAAGGTGGACCCGATGTCTGTGCGGTGTTGAGTATACCCTTACATTTACCCTTTTTTTGTTTTGTTTTATTTGGGAATAAGGACTACGCCATACGGGCATATTGGTAGAAGTTAGAAGGAAAGCTACATCGAGCACGTTGGAACTACTGATCACTCTACAATGCCCACGTTGTACCTCACGACATCTTGAATTTTTATTGACCGACTTCTGCACTCGGTAAAACAAACCTACCATTTTAATCATGGAAAACCACCTCGATCATCAGGAACATCGGAAATACTCTGCGTTTCCAGATCATCCACAGCGGGGGCATTGAAGATGTGTGATGTTTCCGTGGTGGTAAGACCAGGTGTACTGGAGAGTTGTGGTGCTTCTAGATCGGCCATACCAGGGGTCTCGGAGAGGGGAGGTGCGTTCAAGCCAGTAAGACCAGGAATATCGCCGAAGCCCTCTATTTCTGATTGCATGCGGCTGCGCCGTCTAACCAGGAATATTATCAGAGCGGGATACACTGCCTATATTGAGAGCAGACTAAATGTTAACAAATGAATACATCCACAACGACTGCACATACCGATGACATAGTATAAAGTTCCCAAAACAAATTATCTACGATAACTAGCACCCAGGATGGACCATTCCATTTCAAAACCAAGTCAATGATAAGTACTATCGTCTTAAAGTTGGTGTATGTGAGTTATTCAAAAGTGCAAATTACGGATGGCAAACCTGCAGGCCACAATAGACCAAACCTGACTCCACAAGTAAAAATAAGATTTGATGAACTTGGAATTGACGGCTGTGACTCTTGCCAAGACCCTTACGAAGAAAAGTTCGGTGCAACCTACATGGGTACTGGATAAGAGGAAGAAGGCTTCATAAGTCAGCTGTCCAATTACCATACACCTTTTGCGATAGAAAAAGTAGCAACAACGTTTGTTGCCAGGGATAATGCAAGGAGGGCAGTTCCGAAACTGAGCAGTATTGATTTTGGGTCGTCCGCGGAGGCAAGATAATCATCAACGCTCAAACTTGACAAGTAAGCTCCCATTGGAAGACCCGTTACTGATTATTAAATGCTATGATCAGTAACTTGAAGGGAGGAGCAGCGGGCGAAAGATGCTCACATAAATACCCAAAACCTAAAATCAAGCCGAGGATATTCAACCATTTATGCTGTGGAAACAGGATCCGTGCTCGCCATATCAAAATGAAGTCGCTGAGAATCGGCTAGCACAGCATGTGAGGGTACGGATTTGAGCAGGAAGGTAGTGATGTGAACGAAACATACTGGGATATTCTCGGTCCACTGTATTACAATGTCCAGCAGATAGCTATGGTGATTTACCAAAATCTGATTTACAGAGAGCGGGTGGCCTGGATTGTTTATCAAGGCTCCGTAGATATAATTCACTACACCAGCCAGCCGTACGGCCCGCGTCACACTGGCGGCTAGGAGGCCGAATATTGATGTTACAGGTAGTGCCAAGCGGGTCCACAATCGCAAGCCCGGTACTTGTGTTTTCCTGTCGAAGCTGTTTACATTATGACTGCGTTGGAAAGTGAGCTGCTTACGTTACTATTTCCGAGGTGAGTATGACCAGGGAGAGGAGAAGTATTGATCCTGGAAGGTGCATTTGAGAATATCGTAGGAAAACGACTGACAATTTTTTATACCATAGGCTAGCGTTGATCCGGCGACAGTTGCGAGATTGTGCAATAGGGGTGCTCCCAAATTTTGAAGCAAGACTCGCTCTTCAGGCGTCATGAAATCAGGTGTTGTGAAATATGCTTAGACGAAGCAATCGTACACCTCACCTTTATAGCGACACTTGTGATTTGATACTGCTGGTGTGGGTGGTCGCATCGTCGGCAGAATCCTTGTTGGCCGCGAACGGGATCTTTAGGAACTGAAAAATGGTTTTATCACCACATACTTGGACACGGGTGATGCATACCAGTGTGACCGTTTATTCTGTGCCCGCCTAAAGACCATCCGAATAGCACGCGATGAGCGGCGACAAATAGCGGAACGTCCATTGATGGGGCGGCCAGTCGTCCCCTGCCTTTAAACACATGCATCATGTCTAAGGCCCCAGATGCTGCACGATGTTATAAGTAAACCCAGAAAAAATCCAGTAATCTAACCTGGTATTACATTGAGATATGTATAAAGAGACCGCTTGTGCACCATAAATGAGTAACGGAAGGGTTAAGTTGCAAGGTGGTAGGCGCTCACCCAAGACTGCACAGCCCTAGCAAAAAATGCACAAGCTTGCATGGTGCCGGGTATCGTTAAGAGCTATCAACGTAGCAAGGCGCATTGCAGTTACTACTAGGGGATAGAACATATGCGCCTTCAGGACGTAGTAGCCAACATGGTGATCGAAGGTCAGCGATGGCCGCACCCTTGTATTTTACTGAGAGATTAATGTTACTCACAATGATATCCTAGTTTAGTCGGACTTGAACTTCATGCATTCCTGTGTCAAGAACAATATGTAATGTCCTGAAAAAACGATGTTTCATAAAATGATGGCCATTCGGAGACATCATACATAATAGCAGATCTGAGTCACCGCAAACTACTCCAGAGTAATATCTCTTGATTCGATTTTGGTCTGCGAAAATATTTCAGGACTCAGAGGGATATGGATGTTGACTTAAACCAGAGTTGTACTAACCACCTACAGTACTTTCGAGTACGGGCATCAAACCCTGAGCTACTGCCCAAATACGTACAACTTACAATCGACAATCAAATGGGGGGCAGGTGCGGCAGGGATACGAAATATTAGGGAAGAGTGCGAGATCATATGGGATGTATATGGCCCATGGGGGTTTGGGCAGGGTTTGGACTCAGGACAATTTATTGGGTGCGTGGGAATTATTCCTCTGCTTTCGTCAACGCGCCACCCAACGACAAAGGCCTCTTGATTAGCGACATCAACGGTCACGACACCTTCAACCCAAGTGGGCCCAGATGCGACCCTCCACAAGGTTTTATGTTCGACATGAAGACTCTCTTGTCTTGTATGCTCCTCTGAACTGTCGTCTCTGGCCGTAGACCATCATGACAAGAAAATTACAAGCAGTCCAAGGACCTCGGCTAGACAATACTCTGACTTCCACGTTGGCACCGACTAGGCCACTGGCGCCTTTGCAGTAAGCCAAGCCCTTCGCACTTACGAATCAGGTAAGTCCCCCTGCTTTTTCATTGTGTCCTAAAGTCAAAAAATGACTTGGGACCATGTGTCGAACACGGTTCAACTCCTGGATTATATGCTTCTATGCTCCCTAGAATGTGGCCTGTGAGGTGGGGTTGACAATTTCCCAGTGTTTTCTATGGTGAGTGCTTTTTCTTTTAATCACACATTCCTCTACAACGTTAGAGCCGTTTCCTGGTTCTAAGCTTGCCTATAGCCTTCTTATTTTGATATATTTCCTTGTACAGGCCCATGCCCGAATTCACCTTGCCCGTGTAAGACCCGCCATACCGACCCACCATCTTCTACACCCATAGCTACGAGGTCGAAGGTCATAAAACTCGCTGTCGTAGCGCGCGCTCACCACGATGTACATGGCAAACCCACAGCCCTCGTATGTCACTCTCATTACCAACCCTTCTTCCCTTCCTTTCTCTCTTAACATACTCGCCAGAAACACTAGCCAACTACCACCAATAGCCGTCCTCTCTTACGGATTCACACATACCTTTTCATCGAACATGCCTTCAGAGACCTCCGCGTCTGCGTGTCGACCACCGATTCCAGTACTTTCTAGGGGCCGAACAAAAACGGAAACGATGTCTTTACCTTTGGATCCTCAATCCGCATACAATCGCCCTTCAGTCTCAAATAGTCCTCCTGCAAACTCGGCCTTGATCTCCAACCCGACCTTTCTCCCACCATCGGATCCTCATCCAGCCTCGGCCGCACCAGGATCGACACTAACACTGCCACTACCATTAACACCAACAACCGCCACGACGGGAAGAGGAAGGGGGAAAGGGAAGGTACTAGGCTCCTGTCCCCACTGTGGCCTAGTCCCCGCGTCCTACCCAATTCAGTATGACTCAGATGCACCGTGCTACCGGTGATAATAGCAGCCTGCAACCCATGGCCAAGCCGGACTCAGAACGACATTGGCACCTAACAGCGGATTGCTAATACCAGCGCAGACGTGGGACTAATAAGTGGTGAATGCACCGAACGTCGCTGATGCTCGTGCTGGTACAGCAGCCCATCATAAATTTTGAGTTCATCAGCATGAATACCAAGTGCAAGGGCCGCCCATCGTCCCGCACCACCTCCCGACCTGCAATATCACCTCCCACTCTTAGCGTGGGTACTTGTTACCCATGCTCTGCTTCCCCTTATGCGATTACGACCACCACGATGACAATTCTGACCCTCTTATCGGACCACACCATCCTTCTGCCCTCCATACCCGTCTTACTCTCCATCCCTACGCCCATCCACTCCTTCATCAGCGACTCCCAAGGCAGTGCCACTGCACTCACCTTCGCACTGAGCTGCCTGGGCTTGGCGAAGAGCGTCCCCGCATGGGATACAGCGTCCAAGGCGTTTTGGGGGAATAGGGGGGCGGGGTTAAGCCAGATCGGGTTGCTACACGGGGTGAACATCATGGGCAAGAAGAGGAGGGAGACACGGAGAAGGCGAAGATGGAGAGGTTGGCAAATGTTACAGTGACGAGGTGGTTTCCTCCAGGTCGATGTGCGCTAGGTGTGGGCGCGAGGGCAGAGATAGGAGGGCAAGGAGAAAAGAGAGAGGTAGTGGGCAGCAGGGATGGTGTGGTGGGGCGTCGGGTGATTACCATCTGTATCAAGGTAAGCTTCTTTCTCCCATTGCATTCTGTGTGCAACTGTTCTGAAGATACTTTTATTATCACAGCAGACGGTTGCGACCGCTCCCTCCTAGTAACGACCCTATCTCTCAAGTCTTCTTCATCGGCTCCCTTGATAGTGGCGGGACCTGGAGCGGATGATGGACAAGTGGAACGTAAAGCAGCAAAACGTGATGTGGGGAAGAAGCTGACGCGGGGCATCTGTCTGGTGGATGAGTGTGAAAGGTTTGAGAAGGTCGGCGGGAGTTTTTGGGCGGTTTCGGAATGTGCACAGTGACCGAGAGAGCGAGAAAGGAGCAAGTTTTTGTTTTCTCGATGGATCGATGGGTGGTGGATTGCAAGAAGACGATGACATCATGAACAAATACAGCGGATTTCTGGGCTGTTTGTGTCTCTATCTTGCCCAAACCTCGTCATCGCTGGTACCGCTTATCGAGAGACCACTGTGGAGACGAAGCGCTACTACAAGGTAGAAAGAGGGACCGGAGCCGGGTATGAATTTCTGTTGTGTCAGGCACTTCACGGACGTGATTGTTTACTGCAGACGACGATGGCCGAGCTTTCTACGACAAGGTCAGAGACTACGGGCGTTATCCGTTGGTGGGGCGCCGGAAAAAATAGCAAGGAATCACTGTACCAATGCCTCAACTCGACGAAGGACAAAAGCCAGGGTGGCTTCTCCATTACATTCTCTTCGCTCGCCTCGCAAATCCCAACCCCAATCCTGGGCCGCAACCTAAGCCCTATCAACTCCAGCTCCAACTCCGCCAATATGAACATTCCTGTCATTATTAGCAGTCACAGTGCGCCATCTCGTATCCCCAAGTGCGAAAAAATGTCGACTGTGGCAGGGGTGTGTTGAGCTGCTTCGAAGCTCAAGGTCAAAGTCGGCGGTGCCAGAGAAGGCGAGACTGCTTTTGATAGGTAGTGTGGCGAGTTAACACGAAGGGCTGGAATAACCATGACGAGAATTTCGAGGCGGAAACAATGTCGAGGCCAGGCTCAAAACCAAGGTTAGACCTACATACCCTCCACCGATTTGGCGTCGTTCATCCGATGTTAGGATGGTTCCGCTGGGAATGTCGACGAGGGGTGTAGGGTGAGAGTGCATATGGTGTGTTGGGTTTGCCCTTACGTTCACTCTTTTTTTATGTTTTTGTATGGGGAAAAGGACCACGTCATACGGACCATAACATAGATTACCTTTGTGAGCAGAAGGTCTGCGAAGTTTTCGATACGGCGTGACCATGAATGTTGTACGCGGGAGCTCAGTAAAAAAGCTACCTCGAGCGTTGCCGCTTCCGCGTTGAAACTACTGAACTACTACTGATCGTTCTATGCACAATGTTTACAGAGTACTCCATAACATTGTGATATCCTTCTTTCATAGACCGACCTGGGAATCCGACAAACAAGCGAGCTACGCCGATTACGGGAAACTATTTTACTCTGCGGATCAGGAACAGTCTGTTCTTCCTGAGTGGCTGGGGCAGGTGCAGTAGAGAGATAGGATGTTCCGATATCAGCGAAGTCCAGAGCATTAGAGATGATTTGTGTTTCCAGGTTGTCTAAAGTGGGCATATTGGAGAGGTGTGAGGCTTCCAGGGTGGCAAGGCCGGGTGTACTGGAGAGTTGTGGCCCTTCTAGATCGACCAAACCAGATGCATGGGAGACGTAAGACATGGCCAAGTCGGTAAGACCAGGAATATCACAGATGTCTTGTATATCTGATTCCATGCGGCTGCGCCGCCTGAGCAAAAATATTATCAAAGCGGGATACACTGCCTAAATTGAGGGCAGAGTACATGTTAGCAAATAAAAATATTCAGGACTACAACACCTGCACATACCGATAACATGGTATAAAGTTCCCAAAATAAATTATCCGCGATGACCAGTACCCATGATGGATCATCCCGTTTCAAAACCAAGTCAATGACAAGTACTATTGTCTTAATCTAATATATATGAGTTGCTTAAAGGCTCAGATTACGGGTGGCAAACCTGTAGCCCACAATATAATAGCCCTGATTCGACAAGTAAAAATAATATTCGATGAGCTCGGAATTGGCAGCGATGACTCTTGTCAACGCTCTTGTGAATAGAAGACCGGTGCAACCTACATGGGTAATGGATAAGAGGAAGGCTTCATAAGTCAACTGTCCAATTACCATACACCCTTTGCAATGGAAAAAGTAGCAACAATATTTGTTACCAGGGATAATGCAAGGAGGGCAGTTCCGAAATTGAGCAGTGTTGATTCTGGGTCCTCCACGGAGGCAAGATAATCAGCAATACTCAAACCTGATAAGTAAGCTCCCAGTGGAAGACCCATTGCTGTTTGTTGAATATCATGATCAGCAGATGGAGTAGCGGCCGACGGATGCTCACCTAAATATGTAAAACCTAGAATTAAGCTGAGCGCATTCAACCATTTATGTTGAGGGAATAGGACCCGTGCTCGCGATATTAAAATGAAATCGTTGAGAATTGGCTAGTACAGTTTGTAAGAATACAAATTTGGGCAGGAAGGTTGTAGTGCGAATGAAACATACCGGAATATTCTCAGTCCACTGTATTATAATGTACAATAGATAGCCTTGGTGATTTACCAAAGTCTGTCTTGCTGAGAGGGGGATGCCTGGATTGTTTATTAGGACTCCGTGGATATAATTCGCTACACCTGCC
>JABCKU010000118.1:0-29851 GCA_018221655.1 Myochromella boudieri | reverse complement strand
GCCCACGTCACGCTGGCAGCTAGGAGACTGAATATTGATGCTGTGAATAGCGCCCAGCCCCGAAATCGCGAGCCGCGCACTTGTGTTTGGCTTTGGAGGTCATTTACATTATCACTGCGCTGGAAAATGAGTTGATTACGTTACTGTTTCCGAAGCAAGTATGACCAGGGTGAGGAGAATGATAAATCCTGTAAGGAGCACTTCAGAATATCGCATGATGACGATATTCTGACAAATTCTTACCATGGGCTACTGTTGATCCGGCGATGGTTGCGAGATTGTGCAAAGGTGCTGTACCAAGAATTCGAAGCAAGGCTCGCTCTTCGGACGTCATCGAATCAGGTTTTCTGAAATATACTTAGACGAAGCAGTCGTACGCCTGACCTTTATAGAAACACTTGGACTTGCTGCTGTGCTAGTGTTGATACTCGCATTGTCGTCCGAGTCATTTGTAGTCACGAATGGGATCTTCAGGAGCTGAAATTGGCTTTAGAGACACATACTGAGTCAATGTACTACATACCATGGACCGTTTATTTTCGAGATCATCCATCCGAGTAGCAGTGGTCAAAGCATGGCGCGACTCCCGTTGGTGGAGTGACCCGTTTCCACCTGCCTTTAAACCCGTGCATCACATCTAAAGATGTTGCACGATGTTACAAGTAGACCCAGTCATCTACAAGCCTCACTTCGATACTTGTCGAGATACGTATAAAGTAACCGCGAAACCGCTTGTGCTTCACAACCGAGTAAAAGAAAAGTTCTACAAGGTAGACACTCATCCAAGGCTACAAAATAGAATGCGCGTACTGGAGTTACTAGGGTACGGGACATAGACGAAGCCGAGGACGTACTTAGTAAGCCAACGTAGCCAACATTCGAGTCGTAATAGAAACTATCGAAGGCCGCAACAGCCACACCCTTGCTGAGAGGACATCTCAGTCTATATAAGCCAGCCGGACTTAAACACCTCGCGTTTCTGTACCAAGAATAAGATACAAGTGTGAGTTTGTTGTGACATTCCTCGACAAACGGCGTTTCAGAAGATGGTGACTCGTAGACAACATCGTTGCGACAAGTTGACGACAAATCATATAGCGGCATATTAGAGTTAGTACAAACTGTTCCAAATTGATATCTCATAATTCGATCTTGCTCTGCGGAAACTTTTCAGGAAGGAAGGTGGAATTTGAAAGCAGGGTTGTCACGTTCCAAAAATAGCATACATCTCTTCGGCAACCACCACGTGATGATCGATGGGTCTTGAGGCCGGGCACATCGCCTGTGATGTGAAAATCATCTTACCTCTAAAGTCAAGTCCAACGCATCATCTATGTGCTCCTCACGCGTTGTAAATCCTTACAAAGCGTAGAATATCAACCAGATACGCTATTGAAAAGTCATTACTCTCAGCCATCGGAGTCATGATGGTGCCACAGCAACGTTCCACTGCTAGTAATACTTCCAACTTGTCCTCTTGCTGGATGAGCCATAGTGCGTTCGAATCCACTAGGATACCACCTCTGGCCACCCGCCATTGCTCTGTTGTATCAGTAGTTCTGGATGAGGGAACCAAATCGCAATTTTCTGGTATTAAAGTTGTTGTAGTCTCTCAAAACAAACACTTACTTGACTGGACTCTGGTGCCTGTATATTGTTTCATTTGCTTGGAATACGCTAATATTTAGCACATCCTACAGATGGTGAAAGGCTGTTCAGACTTTCGTGCATGTCGACTCAATCCTGAATTCAGGAACAGGAGCCAGAGATATGCTCTGGGCCAAGTCTACAAGACTCGGAAGCAGCCTATTTCCACCGAACATCTTCCCCAAGAGGCAATGGGGGATCTCTGTACTATCGTATTCGAACTTCGTCTCATCGATGAAGTACTAAATGCAGGGAAATACGCGGTTATGAGCTTGTTGCCTCCGTCCGTGGTAGCATCCAGCGTGCTCTTGCGTTGCATCTACGAAAAAGTGATACCAATCGATCAGGAACCGCTTATGTTGTTCCTGCACTCCAGCCCCTTCCGTCCGCCAATCCTCGAGGCCCCAACAAAATACCCTAACATTCACATGGTTCGCGTCCTTCCCGTAGATTCTCAGAATCGACGCCCCTTCAAACAACCTCCGCTGTCTATACTTTTCTGTTTTACCTGGCATGCCTTCAGGTTCAAGTATGTGGGGTGGCGGAAAGACCTCTTAAATTTTGGCCTAGTTTGCAAAGCCTGGGCTCCGGTATTAGACATTTTCTTCGGAGATACCCAGAATCCTCTTTCTACTGCGTGCCGAAACCACGACCCCGCAGCCCTAGTTGCAGTCGCGCGGTCGTTAATCAAGAACCCACATAGAGGCACCCTAATGCGCAGATACCAACCTTTTGACTATAGGCGGCTCGGGGGCCCCATTGATCATCTTCAGCACTTCGAGGCACAGAATAGTATTTTGCGGTTTGGGACAAATATCGGAGATCTGACATTTGAATATACACACAAGGCCCTCCTACGGAAAACTGTCGAAGTTCTGTCTAGTTTAAGTAAAGTCCACACCTTTGCTGTCGCACCACCAAGCCCCTGGCCCCGAGATCCACTCTGCTGTTTGGGCATCAACGACATCCAGGATATCGTTGTACATTGGCCACTCCTTCAAAGATTGACTATATCTTCATGGAAATACTCACCAAAACTCATGCAGCCCTTACGATCTATTATTTCTGGTCTCCGCTCCAGGACAGGCTTACAATCTCAAGCTTCGGTACGATTCACCAACCAACTGAAAAAATCATCACTTAATACCTCTACTTGCAGGCCAACATATCTTTATGCAAGGTCGACCTCATTTTGGACACTGGAAAACTCACTGGCTCCCAGTTTATCTTTTTCTCAGACCGATATGCTCTCCGCAGCGTTCAGCTAAGGTCTGTCGATGGTCTCACCAACCAGGACTTCCGATCCTTCTTGGCTCAAGTGGCTCAAACCCTCGAATACCTGTCTGTTGCTTGCCACTTCCGGCGGGCGCCAGGCGAGGAATATGCGATCGACTCTGTGATCCCGCTGCTGACATCCTTGAGGGTCCTCGTACTCCACGGTGACCTTGCCAGCAGCTTGACGATATCTCAGAAAACCGCAAGTAATGATCGTTCCAAGAACTCTCGGTTCTCTTTTCTTCTTCCCGAAACCTCAAAACTGCCCCATCATGATACGATAGAAGCGATGGACGTTACTGGTTGGAACGTAGTGGATATACATTGGCCCTATTCACATATGCCAAACCGTGATGCGACGGAAGCGGCGAAACGAAAAGCCAATTCACGAGGCATTTCGTTTTCCTCCAGTATATATTCTTCCAGGACTCTGAGATTACTTCAACCGTTTTCGTGGCAAGCACTCCATATCCTGGATCAATCTTGATCCTTTTTGGGGATTCCTTCTTCCGCTGTACCTACTACTTGTTGCTAGTACCATAGCCCGCATATTCACATTGCATATCTCGTATACCGCGCCAATCCTGAAGTGTGAAGCCGACAGACCCCTCGTGAGGTGAGGCGCTTTCAAATAAAGGCACAATGTGAGACTGGATTCCACCGTCGGCGTTCTTGATGAAGGATTCATCATATACGTGCTGGTAGGGCAACTAATAGTGATGCAGTAATTGTCCCTAGCCGATTGAGGCCCGGGAGGCTCTCCCTATAATACACTGGATCATCCCCTGGGCCCATCCGTGGCGGAACTTCTACTTCCTCGGGCGCTGAGAACCTGGGTGACTCGGAACAGGGAACGGGTGTGTATTGTACAGGCGGCCGGCTAGACTGTGTGCGCGGGGTGTTGGGCGCAGGGTGTTGGAAACGTCGGATTATGAACACGCGGGGAGAGGAAGGTCGGGTGGGTTTGATGAAATTATCAGTCTTGCTTCTAGACAAGGATACGATAGTTCGATCTTCGAAAGGTAAATGCTGGGAACTATAGCGAATACAACAATCGTAATCACAAGGTAACATTTTTTCGGCTATCGGCCAAGCTTCACTAACTGGTAACCAATCAGTCGTAAGAATATCTACTGCATGGTGTATTGCGAAGGTTACATACATATTACACACACATGCGTGTAGTACTTGTACACAAGTTGACTTTCAAAGTTGGGCGCTAAACCCATTGTTATTGCCCCATAAATATATATTACAACGACTGGTGGTGAATTAATCAACGGAGAAAATGACGAGAAGTGTGTAACACTCACAGTGATCGCAAAAAAAGATACGCAAAGGCACAAGTTACTGCCCTTCATTACTAATTCGCGTCCCAGAGTGTCACAACATGGAGCTAGCAACACCAGGCATTTGTACGGAAAGTCATCCACCCAGAAATCTCTAAAGGCCAGAGGGGATTTGCGTAAAGTTATTAATAGACTGACCCAGGTTTCGAAAAGCAATCGTAGTTGTTCGGTGGGCCCGTCTGTTAGGGTTTTGGCCGTTTCATGGGCGGTTGTACCATCATTGCGAGGTGATAACATAGTATGCCAATGTCCAGAAGAAGATGGAACGAGAGCCATTCAGCTGAATCTCATTCTAACAATAATCGCATGAGGTGAGGTAAACTTCGAAGGGTATTGTAGTACATACAATGGGTAGTTGTGGTAAATTGCCGAGCTCTGGTAATCTGCCGAATACTAGAGACGGATTGTATTGTTGCTGAGGTGATTATGCAGAGCTTCGGTTGTTTAGAAACCTAAACTGAGCGGAGAAGATAAACATACCTGGTGAGGCCCATCCTCAGCGGGATGAAGCTATCAACAGCTTGAAACTCGGACTTTGTTTTCTGAAGGGTTCTAACATTTCGGGGATCAGTAAATAAGGCAGTCTGCCACAGGAACGGCGTTGGTCAATGTAGTGCGCTTGACGGGGAAGATCACAAGGTGCGAATTTTATATGTAAATTGAACGAGGGAGTAGAGTAGAATCTGCCAGACTCGGACTCAGAAAGCCCACTGGAATGTATTGCCACCTGAGAGTTATTTGATACAAATGACCTATCATGGTACGTACAACATGACGTTTTCAATGACTCGCCTCACAAGCTTCCGGAGAGATTCTGAACCCATAAGTACACCCGTTCCCCGAACGAACAACCGCCCATTATCCACCAGCACTAGCATCACAGCCAAAGCCAGTCAAATCTATGTAGTTGTAACAAAGTCCAAAGCACGAATGACGAGGCACACCGTCCTATCTCGCCGGAGTCGGATTCGGGTGGTTCTCCCTGTAATACAGCAGGTCGTTCCCCGGGCCCATCCACGGCGGAACCTCCACCTTCTCAGGAGCTGAGAACACAGGTGACTCAGAGGAGCCTTCAGGACAGGGTATGGCGTGTGTTGGGCAGGCGCTGCCAGAGTGTGTGCCTAGGGCATTGAGACCGTCGGACTGCAATTACAAAAATTAGAAGGCAGAGAACGAATCGGCCTGGAGGGATAAGTACGAGCACGTACCTTGTAGTAGCGACACGTATGGGGCTCAATTGGTGCTCCATGGATCGAGTATCTAAACGGTTAAAGAGATAAGGCGATGCTGGTTGGAGTAGAGGAAATGGCTAACACTTACACGCAGTCGAATATAGAGTAAGGCCCACTATAGGGTGTAGCACGGGTTGAGGTAATTAGAGCACGGCCGTTTTCGTCAGCCGAGGGGCAGAAGAAAGTGCACGATATTGGTGCGGCCAACGCAAAGGAGAGAAAACCTAGAAGGAGGAGGTATATCGTGTGCTGAAGAGAAAGACTGGGAAAGCCAGCCATGGTGGCCAGCGTAAGAGCTCGTAATGTCACACGACGGTGTTGTTGTCTTTTGACAGTGACAGCCATCATCCTCATCTAACATTTACAGGTTTTAGAATTGAGCCGAATCGCTTTGTGTATGAAGGTGCATTACCTTGATTCACTGCATCCTTGTGCTTATGACTTACCCAACCAGGTGTCCAGGTCACCATTTCGTTTGAAATCTCAAATTTTCTTGTTCAACATGTCTCGCTAGATTGGTTTCACGAAGTACGACGAGTCATCTTCTGACTTGTGACCTAGAATTGACTCTATTGCGGTTTAGGTACTGGAACGATGAATTACTTCACAGCTCCAACAGCGGCTTCGACATCGACGATGTTAGGATCGATGATCAACCGACAGTCCGACTAGCGTAAATTCTTTTTACTATCTATCAATCCTCACCTTGTTAATCTCGAGCATCGGTTTCCACAGCTCTACGGCCCCTCGTCATCGTTGCAACAAGCCCATCATGCAAAACTTTTCCCATATCCAAAATACTCGTACATGTCTATATCCATAAAACCTCTTCGACGGGCCAGCGAGCGCCTCTAGACACACGTTCTCAATCCCCCTCACACCATGAAGAGCCCTTTGTGAGACGGCACTTTGTTCCAATGTTCCTCTGACGGGAACATGCCCTCGTCATTACCCCATTGCTGAGACACAAGGTCAAAACAGCAGCCCCAAGGGTAACATTAGCAGCACCGATTACCTCCCAGCCATATCCTGGGCTGCATTGCGTCTAGCTATGATCTTGGTAGGTTAATCCGCTCCTTGCCTCGATACCAGGGACACTAATCGAAGCACGTATACATAGCCGTAGGTGCCGACACGATACCATGCGACATGACAAGGTTGCGCTTGAAGCTTCCCACCTATCAGCTCGTGTACGAGTGTGAGTATATGTAATCCTTTCCCCTGTACTCAACTAATGGGCCTTACTTAGTTCTACGACTTCCGCCAGGTTCTAGGAGTTCTATCACCGGGGCCAAGCATCCCAAAGGCGGCCAGGACGTCCTGAATATTTCACTTCCACTACATTCCACTCTATCCTGACAAGGCTACCCGCGCCGTTTGCTCCTCTTTAAACAGAGCATCCCAAGGCCTGGGAGCTGCGGCGCCTCCCCCCCCCACAATCGACCCTTGCTCCTTCTGAATGCAAAAGGAGACGAGTCCACCTTCACTATGCGACTTCCGTACTGCAAGCTCTGCCTATCCCGCCTAACACCTTTAGGGCCCATACACTCCTTCTCACGCAGGCTCCCTATCCGCCTTTTCTGACCCTTATCGATGTTTCTCTCCTTCCCGCCTACACCATTGGATTGGCGTGGCTCAGTCCCGTTGTCACTATTACCAATATGAGCTCAAGGCAGCAAGTTCGTTTGTCGTCATCACCACAGTGGTGCTACGCACATTGATTGCCAGCCGAGGTACGCTGAGCAGGCGAGTAGGAATGACGCTCACTCATACTGGGTCAAGACGTGAGGAGTTGGGGTTTCTATGTGTGACTTAGGTTGATGTTAAGGCAGAATTGGGTACGGTCGTATTCAGGTCATCAACTGGTGTATCATTGATGTGTAACGTTGAAATAGGAGTCGTTACCTCATGATGGGCATCTTGAGACTCAAAAAAAACCTGTTTTCTCATGTATAGTGAGTTGTGGGGGATTTCTTTAGATGGATCTTTTGTTCCTTTGTTAGCACCTTCCATATAATGAAATTTGAACGTGTGGAAGTTGTCCACTGTCTTGTAAGTACCAAGCACATGACTGTCATCGGCAACAACCACCCAGTGACAACAGGCGACAACATACTAATCGCCGTCGCTATGTCTGGCGGCCCTGTCTCGTCTCCGAAAACCAAGGCTCGATGGAGAATTTGCGGCCTGAAGAGTCACAGAAAAGTTCTCACTTTTCCAGACTTTTCCATGGATATCAAAGTTGATCACGACATCGTTGTGTCCTTCAAGTTGATTCAGCCAAAACAAAGCTGAAAATGTCCGCCGAAGAGTCCCCTTTAGAATCGAGCCCTCTGCTTGCGTCGACCAAGTCAAGCAATCAACATGAACTGGTGTATCAGCGGTTCTCGAGGCGTAGAAAACGGGCCATTCTTGTGTTGGTTTCGTGGTGTGGTCTGATACCTTGTGAGTGACTCCTTTTTCTCTCGTCCTCTATGCACTATTGAAACTCTGACAATTCCTCTCGTTAAGTATTCGTTTCTGGAACCTTCATACCTTCCATACCTGAAATCTCAAAGGACCTCGGAACTACTGGCCCTATCGCCAGGTACGCCTACACTGGCCCACACAAACAATCCATCGAAATACCATACCAACTCATGCGTACGTTCCAGCTTAGCTGTCAGTATATCCATCTTCGCCGCAAGTCTTGGAGGACTGAGTGGGGCGGCATACTCGACATTCTGTTAGTAACCACCACTCCAGCTTCATTCCGACTAACATTGTCTCTCCAGATGGACGCCGTCCGGTGTACCTCGTCACGCTACCTCTACTTTGCCTTGGGTCTTTAGGCGTAGGGCTCTCACAAACCATTAAGCAGCTCATGTTCTGGCGTTTTATCCAGGCATTCGGGGCGTCTCCTGGTATGTCTGTTGGCGCAGGAGCGATTGGCGATATCTATAAACTGGAGGAACGTGGGCAGGCCATGGGGATATTCTTCGCAGTACGTTTCTTTCCTCTTTTATGGCTCGGCCTCACTGCTAAGCACCTTTTTCAGGCATGCCTACTTGGACCAGCTCTCGCACCACCCATTGGGGGTTCGTTTGATCTATATGTCGGGCTTCTTAGCTTCAACTCGATGTTTTTTCTCTAGGATTTGCTGCCCAATACGCCTCTTGGCGCATACTTCAGATTTCCATTGGTGCATTTGGTTGTATGACATTCCTCTCCATGTTATTCTTGATGCCCGAGACCAGCCACCCCGGAGCGAGGGGTGTGGACAAGATACCCGAGAACTCGTCCAAAGTCGTCTTCGTAAACCCTTTGAAGTCTCTGGGACTACTGCGGAGCCCCAACTTGCTTGCTATGGTGAATACTTTCAGGAATCTCCGTTAAGAGCTCAGTACTAATTCCTTTACAGTCTGTTTCTGGTTATTTGGTGTTGCTCACCGACTATGGTAGTGTTGATGTCACCATCACCTTTGGAGGAAATACTAACCAGACTATCAGTACTGTTGGTACCACTGGCGTACACGATCGTGCGTAATTTTTTTTGCCCTTACACTTCGTTGATATTCATTTTCGATCAGGGAGAGCGATATCACATTACGAATGCAGCTCTCATCGGCGCATGCTTCTTGCCCGCTGGTGTCGGCAACATGAGTACGTGATCGACATCTCTTAAATTTTCTTGTTCTATCTTTAAGCCGCTCCGTAGTTGGCGCTCCACTCGCGGGAAGACTGTCTGATAAGATTGTTGTCAAGTGGCGCGCAAAGCGTGGGGGAGTATGGTACCCGGAGGACAGACTTAGGGCAACAATGTCCGGAGCTGTCTTCCTTACACCACTCTCGGTGCTGTTCTCCGGTCTCTTGACGCGCTTCGTTCCCGGGACTCTTGGTTTGACGCTCAACTTGGTGTGCCTATTCCTGAATGGTATTGGTGTAAGCAGTCATATACCGACCCCTGCACCCTATGACTTATTTGTGTGGTGATTCAGGTCGACATTGTCCTCAGCCCGTCTGCTGCCTATGCTGTTGATATCATGCACGATCGGAGTGCGGAAGCCATGGCTTCAGTCAGGTTTGTCCCTTTTATCCTTGTATGTATGTTGCTTCTTGAGTTTCGTCTCGTAGCGGCTTCCGGGCGCTTCTGCTGTCAGTCTCCGTCTCCGTCATCCTTCCCTCAATCGAGCTTATAGGGCTCGTTGCTACCAACGCACTGTCAGCATTGTTGGCGTTGATGGGCTGGTTGTAAGAGTTCTTTTTATCTCTTATAGCGCCTTTGGAGCTCATATTCCATACAGCATCATATGGTGCACTATGCGGTACGGCACTAGGATGCGGGCTTGGGCAGATGTAGGATATTCAACGGCAGAGAACAACTAACCCCTCTAAACAGAATTATAATGTATACATGTTGTTTGGGGGAAAATGAACATGATAACGATTATAACCATCGCGAAACTGAACTTCCAGGAACTGCCCCTCATGAGCTGTATCAGCCCAGCCCCACAAAATGGTGCGATCCTTTGCGACAAGCTTCGGCCAGTGATAATAGTTTTCGACCCCACATGCATCTCCGAAGTGCATGGCTTCAGAGACGACCCCTCTCATTGCAGGCAATGCCAGTCTCGCAAAGAGCCTATTTGACGACGAGGCAGTGTACGAAAGGTTTAGCTCGCGAAAGAAGCTGACAATACTTGGGATAGTGTCATCGTGCGGCTTGTTACCTTGTATGTCATTCAAGTGTCATTCGAAAATGATGCCAGAATGACCGAATCGTTGATGTCACCGTGTGTGTAGTATTCACCGCAGGTTTATACGTTCCCCTAGTGCCGCAGATTGCTCGAGATGTGGATTCGACTGTAGGGGAGGTTGTCAGGTGCGTTCAACTGTACAACAGCTTACTTGGTTCATGAATGGATGTCTCGCAGTTTGGCATTCAGCTTGACTGTATTCGCAGCAGGATTGGGGAGTCTGAGTGGTGGATCATATTCAGCCTATTGTAAAGCTTGTCGGCCGCGGGGTCAATGGGGATGGCGCTATCAAGGTCTATCCCGACGTTTATGTTCTTCCGCTCTTGCCAGACGCCCGGTGCATCTCCCGGTATGACCGTTGGAGCGGGAGTGGCAGGGGACATTCTATGTTCGAGAACAACGTGGAACAGAAATGGGCGTTTTTCTCGCTGTACGCTGTTTCGATTACTATATAGGTTACGTGCCCTGATTCTTTCTAGGCCATCCCGCTTGAGCCGACCTTGGCACCTCTTGTTGGAGGTATGCTTGCACTCCAAGTTGCCACAGCATGATGATGACAATGGGTTTGTGCCATCCAGGTCTTGCTGCCCATTATGCGACATGGCGCACTATGCAAATAGCCTTGTGGGTGACCTCTGGACTCACTACACTCTTTTTAATGTACCTTTTCTTTCCAGAGACAAGTCATCCCAACAGTCGTGGTATTGACAAGAAGAAGGCGGGATCACTTAGATTGGTCTCGTCGCCGTCACATCTGAAGTTCATTAATCCATTGCAAGCACTCGGGCTACTTCGCAGTCCGGTTGTCCTGGACGTCGTGAGAATGCCCCCAGTTCCCGCATCCGGTGCCACCTGACTCCTATGCATAATCGATCTCCACCACATTTATACTTCTTACAGATTTTGGTGAACTGAATATCCTTGTTCGCCGACTTCCGACTTCTGATCGGAATCGCAATACTGTCGCCTATGGCATATACGATTGTTCGTTGTCGTTTTAAATTTGTCACTCGTCGTTTTGATTCACCAGTCATCTAGGGGAAGCGCTATAGCATAACAAGCAAGTCCTAGGTGCATGTTTCCATCCGAATGGCCTCGATGGCATTGGTATGCGTCTCGGCCGTTCGGTCCACTCACCCATTCCGATCATGTCGCGCAGTTGGTGCTCCACTAGCAGGACGCCTTCTGATATTATTTTGGCGAGATCGAGGAAAAAACGAGCTGGTGTATGGTGTCCTGAAGATAGAATCAAGGGTACCTTGATCTTTACTGCCACACTCGTCCCCATATCGGTCCTGTCGTTTGGGCTGGTCAACCAGTTCGTTGGCGAGACGACTCGGACGGGGTTGGTTCTCACGCTGATATATCTCTTCGTGAATGGGGCTGGGCCCCTGGGGTAGGGCTGTATCATCGTAGCCTCTTCATCTCACGCAATTATTGGATAGGCCCACGTACGTCCCTTCAAAGCCAGATCACCTCGTCTGTATCATGTTTATTTCACCGCAGTGGTTTTAGGTCGTGGATGTCAGCGATAATACTCTCCGGGGCCCTCCCACTAATCAATGCTATCGGGACCGCATCAACATATACAATATGTGCATTAGTTGCATGGATTGGCTGGGGGTAAGGCGCACTTCCCCTTTGGCCTTCCTTCGAATGCTTAACCATTCAGTAGCATGCTCTGGTTCATCGTCAGGCATGTTGACTATCTGCGCACTTGAAATGATAGAGGCTTCGTCACCCCTGCACACCATTGAGGCACAGAGGAAGTACTGTATAGACATTGCTTGTCTGAAGGAACTCAATCGAATCTTAAAGTTGCAAAATGTTGTGGGAAGTGTGTGGCGTTGCTGTGAATAGGATTACTGACAATACCCGGCCTTTAATATTTTGTGAATACGGTACTCTAGTGTTTTAACCCATCTTCGACGCAGGATAATATGTAAGAGTTTGGCAAAGTCAGCGCCCCAGGATGTCTGCCCGCAACGTTGAAATTTACAGTGCAAATTATCGTGTGTTGTACCCTCCGTGGGGCGTGCGTTGTGTGATGGCCTACAGATATCTTCAGTGCGGGTGCCTTAAAAGAAAGCCCACCTATTTTTGGGATCACGGTCGGTTGATGATAGTTGATGATGGTCTACCATTTCATTCGAGATCCCTGGATCTTTCTCCTTGTGGAATGGTGCCATTGACATCGCTGATTACTTCCAAATACGAGAAACCACCCTGCAGCACTAAAACTTGGCTTCGATTTTGTGCCAACACACAAGCATACATGTACATCCCTGAGTAACCATCTCCTCTGATTCAGCAAGTGATTCGAAATTTCTCACATGGCCACAGACTATAATAGAGGAGATTCGGTGTTCTTTTTGACACCCCCTCTCCCAGACTGAAATGGATTCCACTACAACATTAGTGAACCCCTGCCCCATCCACCTCGAATTTCACAAAAACAGCATGTTGAATTCTACTTTGATGGTTAAATGCCGCCCCGTATACATCATATCCACGCGCGACAAAGCCGCCAGCCGCACTGATATTATTGACGCAGATACAAAACTCGTTCTCGCAACGATTAAGCGGCGAACATTTCTTTCCGATACTGTCAGGTTCACTAACCACTATGGTGGTGAGTCTCTCAAGGTGGACAGATGGATGGTGTCCACTCGACTAGAAGACGGAAGGTAACCCGGTCTTACATATCATATACCCGTTACTAACATGGTTGGACCTCTAGTAAAATTACAACAATCGAGACACACCTGGGAGCATATGTCTGGAAAACTCACAGGGTACACCGATTTGCTGTGAGCAGCCTCAACTCCATCCATGACTATCCTGGTACCACGCTAATTTCCTTGTGCTCAGCTATACAGTGAGAGTGGTACCGATACCCCCGTAGCCTACATGATCATATCGAGGTCCACGGCCCCAAGCATCGTTATGGAAGCCGGAACCGAGTCTGTCCGTGACCAGATTTTGGTATCTCTACTTATATTGGAGCAAAGCCTAAGGATGGAAGAGAAATATCCCTAGTGGTTGTCAGAGCAGACGGCAGAGACGGAAGCAGAGTGAGGCGCAAGTGACGATCCTAAATAATTTATTTTGTGGAAATAACGACCGCTATACTGCCACATCGTGATTCCGCTTAACTGGTTCGCCCTGAAGATATAAAGTTGAGTCCGCAGGGTCGTATATAAGTTGAGTCAATGGTCAGTATTAGAGTAGATCGTACTTCGGGGCCGAGGTATACGGCAAAAACGTTTTAGCTAGCTCCAAAATTGAATGGCGTGGAGTGTTGTGACTCTGTGATACCGGTGTTAAAGGAACCGCATGCAGTTTGTCAGCGATACATAGCTTAAGTTCCTAAGGCCTGAATCCACTTGAATATAGTAAGGATTTCGCATGCTCCGAAACTTGGCTGGTGCAATAGATTTGTTGAGTGAGTAAATGGGAACTCCCGGTCTACGCGTACTGTCGCGGGCTACCGGTTAATGATGCAACTATGCATGATTTACATCCTCGTTCTCAAGGGTTTTGTGTTCGGATTTTCCTCGGATTAATGTATCGAACACTTGATTCAACCTTCCTTGCGCCTCTTGATCGACCTGACCAAAGCGAACGGAGTCTCTTCGGAGTATTAGCATGCTTGTTTGAAAGCACTGATCTGCAATGATCAGGTCCGACGGAACAGCGATCCTTGATGTCAATACGTCTCAGAGTCAGTGGGGGTGGATTCTGGACGTCCAGAGATTATTTTAGGCCGCCTGGACAACCCAACCGCCAGGTACAACGCCTTACAATGTGCCGTTTTGAAGCGAGCCGGACGTGGAGTGATCATGAACGGTCGAATTTGACAGGGAGGGTCGAAAATTCTGTGAATAGCATGGACTAGGTCAGGGGGTAGTCGTACGGAGATATTAATTCCATGAGGTTGGAGAGCCAGCCAAAGAGATGGACGAAGTGGGTTTGCTGACTCAGCTGCGATGTAAAGTTAAAACGGAGCTAAATCGACCTTTGGTTTTTACGTTCTTAGTTTGGCAAGTGCCAGTGAAGGCTTTCTCAAATATCCAGTATCGCTCGAGTTCAGGTATATTAATTGGATGCGAAATTTTCTCTATTCTCGTTGTATCAATACCCTGTAAACGTTGTTCGACTTCAATCCAACCTCAGGCTATATCATTTTTAAACTTCGAACTTCCCTCCATTTTTGCAATGTAAGTTGCGCATACAACGTTGGCCATTTCAGTAGATTTTGTGCATGGGCTTCACTGTGCTAACTCATTAGAAGGGTCTCCTCGACGAGAACTTCTGACAACGCCTTGGGATCACCATCGAAATTCTTGCGTGTTTCCTCGAGATTCCTTTGCCTATTGATTGAGGCTATTTTGTCTATTACAGGGAAGATCTTGAGGCGTGTTCGACCAAAATATCCTTCAGGGTTGGCGACCACGATAATCTCCAAAAAAAAATGGTTCTTCTAGTGATTTTGGATGGTTGAAAAAGACACGATCTCACTCCTACGAATCAACGACACCTTCGTACCATTTATCGCGTCGCATCGCTACAGTCATGAGAGGCCCTAAAGTGTAAGATGCACCTTCATATTTGGACAGTTCTTAAGTAAATCTTCACAATCGATTGATCGGACTACGGCTCTCTATGTGGGTCATTCTGTTCACTCTGTCCAAAGTAACTGATCGCATGCATATTCAAGATTATCAACCCGGGAATGTGATACGAGTAACTTATCGATTACTAGTAAGACCAGGTTCCTTCCTGAAGACAACTGAAGGGACCCTTGTTCTTCCTGACAGTTGGATATTCAACGAAGAAAAAGTCAATGATTGTATTGCGCAACGTGCTCGGTTTGAAATGGGATCCTTTGAGCTGCCAATCTGGCAAATCGCATGAGCTTTCTGTTTGTATTTCATGGTGAGATCAATCGATCTAGGAACTCGTACTTCGGACCTTCAGTTTGTCACAGCGGCACTAATGGCGAAATTCTGCCACCTTACACTATGCAGCTGAACAACCTCATCGTCTGATTCTGGCGTGAGGGTTATAAGAGTATGCCACCGCCCGACAAAGTCAAAGAGACATGATCTTGATGGGGACTGGGAATGAATGGCTCGTTTTCGCGATGGCCTATTCTTGGACTCAATTTCAGGGCTTGCACACGTTCAAGTCATCATTGGCCTGCAGAGCCACATTTGATAGGGAGCTGGCTCACTGCAAACGTGCCTGCAATGTGAATCTGTTAAGACCGTTAATATTACGAAGCTTAGAGTAGTAGTGATCCTCTTCGCCTCCTTACACCTTGATAACGTGAACTTGGCTCGATGAAGGACTGCAAAAGCTATCTGGATAAGTGACGAACTGATAACAAGATGAGCCGAACGTGGCAGAACAGCATGCCGATCATTATCGATGGAGAGACAGAACAATCGAGTCGTGGCCTCTTAATATGTATGGACACCCCAATACATGATACGTCGTATCTTGTTCTTCTCTGATAAATTGAACAGGAATATCATTATTAACTAAGATGTGATGTTTGACCCACTGAGTACCACGGGTTCGAACCTGTTCGAAACAGGATCATCCCAACATTCAACCAGTGTCAACCGAGTTTGATAGGCGCGTGACTTGCAAAAAAACTCTCGAATGCGGTCATACTGATACCCAGTTCGTTTGCCTCACCTGAGCCAGCCTCAGCCTCTACTCCATAGCACGAGGCACCTCCTGGAACGCCAGGCCCAACTGCACCGCTTGTGACACAGCGGCACATCACAGAGACTGGGAGGCTGCGGGTACGTAAGCATGACAGGTTGTAGTGGTACTTCTCCGAATTCTAGAGTACTTGTATGTATGAAGCGAGAAGCGACGACAGTTGAGAGCGCTCGATATAAGTGGCTGAGTAACAATTGATTGCAGTGTTGCTTCCTGATGAAGAGCGTGTTCGTCGGCACAGACTCGGAGTAACAAGATATAGATGTATTTACTTACGTTTTTCGCAGTTATGGGTAACATCTTACAATCATATATAGGTCCTTCTATGGCGTCCGAGGAGTGCTTGGACATCTGTGGTGGGCATTGAACGAACTTTCACACGAGTGTTATCACGCAAGACCTATAGCAGGAAAGGTGTCGATGTTGTGCAGATGTCTTGTGAACCACGTGTCGCATTCAACATCATAGGCACAATTCTGTGAGTATGACGGGCGCCACTAGATATAAATGTGGCATGACGCAGAGGATGACCTAGGACGGTGACCATAGCTCAAAGGGGTCGTACAATTACATCGTTAGATGTAGAGTGGAAATCAATCATCATATTCGAATATATACTGTGAAATCATCAGTGGAGTTCTGCTGTATGAGATGTGAAAATACCAGTGCTGTGCGTGATGGCACAGCTGGGCTGGAGTGTACTAGGCCGTTCCGCATCCAGGAAGGAAGCCCGCAGATGAACTGAGAAGATGGAAGAGGAGGGCTTGGGCGGTTAGGCAGGACCTTCCACGCCATGATATGCCACGCTCGTGTTTCTAAATCCGCGTTTGTTTACTGGGCCGATCTCCACATGAGCATTTGTGGTATATAACTCCTTGGAAAGCCTTGTCAGACAGTCATCATTATCAACTTCAGGCCTACATAACAATCCATCACATACTAAGTTTGGACGAACGGATTTCCATAGTGAACATCAAGTTGTAATACCATAGAGATTTGAATTTTGATGTAGGGTCGCGGGTACGTTCTTCACTGCTGTCTGGATGGACATGAGAATACCACTTGACTGAAAGTTAAACTTCTGTGAACTGACGTCGGCGGGAATGAAACATGTTTCCAAAGGCGTGTTTGAGGTGAGAATTGTACTATGAGTGTGGGTCCAACGAGGTGATCCATGAATGCCTTGGCTCGGCTTATACAGCCGGTTCGGAAAAACAGGTTCGAGAAGGAACGAGACCGAGTAACCGATTTGTGGGCAATTCGGAGTGCTCCCGGTGTCATGGCTGCACGGCACCATTTTTTTTTCCATAGACGGATCGAAGCTGACAAAGTTTGACGTTGTCAGTCAATTTTAAGCATACCATATGAGGCAGCTTCTTGCTGCACAGCCTTGATGAACCTAACGATCTTGGTATGGCCTATGAATGTTTTCTGCGATAAACCAGCCTCTGGGGGGGTTAGAAAGGACTCACTGTGGCCTCATTGGCTCAAGATAAGACATATTCAGACAACACGAGGTGACTGTGGGGTGGAAGCTTCGAACCCTGGCCTCGTGTGTCGAAGTTTGTGCCTGTTGGTTGATTAGCGCAATGCTGAGGTAAGAGTCAACATGTGGCAAGGGCGTGTTGACCGGTATCAATCTGGACAATATAGTAATAGCCCTCAAACTACTGAAGATCTGATACTCCATCAATCCCCATCGCCCTCTTCTCTCATACAGTCTTGTTTCTCTTCTCCTCTGCGAATCATGGACGTCTTCGTTGTGAGATGTTGAATTTCTTTGTATGTCAATTCTTGTTGTCTTTATGTCTCCCAAACCATTGTCCAATACTTATTCTCTCTGTAGACTTGGCGACGTTTGCTGGCATGACTTACACCAACAATATGGGGGTCGCTATCGACTCTGCGACCTCTTCTTACAATAAAGTGCATCACAACCCATTTTTTCACTACTCTGGACTTTCATCATCATCGACTACTCTATCTGATCTACCAGGGTTCCGTTGTAATACAGGGCTACCACATCACCACGAGTTATCCTCGAAAACTCCTGACGAACAGCAGTTCGGACGAGAAGCTTTTCAGTTTCCTTTGTCGCCCCCGCCCACCAACTCTGATCCAAAACGGAGTGTTCCGCTACCCGTTCTCAGCCCAAAGGCAGGCCAACAGCCTTCGCCTTCGCCTTCTCTTTCTCCTCTTAATAGACGGACTTTTGGTTTTCTCAACTCGCCCGTCATGTTGAAACATGTGGCGCTTGGCCACCAAGCACCCATGACACCGCCACCGACCATACCCATGTTAACTCACGCCCTGCCACCGGCAGATAGCGTTTCGATACCGGAAGATGACGAGTTTGACTCATCTTTTCTCGGCCTTCCTCGATCGAGTTCCCCGGATCAAGACCATGCCATGGATCCCTTACTTTCGCCTATATCTCCGGAATGGACAACAAATGGCATTCCACTCGAAATGTCACCTTCACCGTCTTCTCACAGCGAAAGCGGTAGTGTCTTGTTATGCGGCAATCACCATGATCTCCCTTCACCCTATCAATACCCACAAGAGCCTAACGACAATAATATTTCGCCACATTCACGGCCTATATTACCGTTTCTTCATATACCTGAACCTGTCTTCCCCACACCCAAGAGTGCATGGAGCATATCTCCCACATCAACCATGGATCTTGACTACGACGACCTGCTCTCTACACCACTATCTCCAACCTCGTCACCATTCGTAAGCAACCTCACTCTCGACGAGTCGGATGACTTGATATTCGATAACGAGTATCCCATCGAGAAATACCATTATTTCCCGCACATATCTGATCTCCTCCCTGAGCTCGACGCTCCAGATTCTCCAAACTCCCCGTCCCTTCGGTCCTTCTCTTCTCTACCCTCCCTCGGCGACAGTGAAGAGGACGATGAGCTAATGCTTGTCTCTCCGCCATCACCTGGAGCCACCTTACTTTCGCTGCCTGGTGCAGACACCGACGACGACCTCTTCCCACTAGATCTGGCCCTACACGATGCACCTCGATCGGAAGACCCAATGACGGTTTCGCCTTACGGGTCTAGTAGTAGCTTGTTGCTGCTTGAAGATCCGAATGACGTTCCACCGCCACGCTCGCCCTCGCCCGAGAACTTCGACATCGACTCGAGGATCATTGATGAGTGTGTGGACCCAGACATCAAACGCCTTAGCGAGCTACGACGGAAGTCCCAACTCGCGGAACGAGCAGCCCGTCAGTTGGAAACGACACTGCTAGAACAAGGGGCTGTACACCAGCGATGGGAGACGCGTAGAATGCGGAAGAGGGAGAAGGAGCGGTACCGTGAAATCGGGACGATGCTCAAGCTGAAGATGGGTGATATGATGGAGGATGTGTCGAAAGAACCAAGGGGAGATAATCACAGTATAGAAGCTAATGATGAGCGGACAAATGGCAAGGTGAAGGAGAAGTCTGCGAAGAGGAGGAGTCGGGACATCGACAGTATGGAGAAGCTGGTGGCAACGATGCTGATGCGGCGTCATGATGCCAACCAGTCTATAATCCGACCTAAAACACCATTACAGCACAAGTACCGAAGTTCGCCACTCACCCAGCAAGCCATTACCGACAATGGCAGCGAGGATTCGGACGAAACTGCTGTCCTCGATGACAGTTTTCGTGATACGTTCGCCATGGAGCTCGATAGACTTTCTTCGCATGGCATTGAATCTTCTCCGATGTGGACTTGAATCACTTGATACTCTATTCAGCGACACAACACCATCTTCCAACTCCACCACATTATTAAATTTATTAGTCTCGGCATTTTTCCCTGCAATTTGTACCACTATCAATCGGTTCTTGTGGATTAGTTTGGTTGAGCTGGTCGTGGCATTGCTGTAACAGTTGGATGAGTATTGCAGACCATATTTTCTTTTCTCAATTGGCGCTCACGCACTCTGTACTATATTTGTGATTTATGTATGCATCCATGCATGTAGAACTAACTATACCTTCAAAATGCACTCTGTATATTTCGATCCTGTATTGTACTTGTTGGTTTGATCCCTCGTTTTGACGGGCTCGAGGAGTGGATCAAACTATTGGCCTACATTCATACAAGTTAGACATCTGCTCAACGCCCCCTGACCCTATATCATTATCGAATCAGATACCATTTCTCTGACTACCATATCCACCCCGGTGCGATTATATATAGACATCTTACACTTATTTCGAGCCACACTCGTACATAATGTTATTCGACGATCCTACAATATAGCGACTACAGAACAAATAGACAGACAATACCAATCCATAATACAAAATAAATTAATAAATTAGGGCCTATCCTTGAAGCATTCTCAATCATTCAAGACGACCGAATCATATGCCTGCATTCCAGCCTCTTCAACCTCGTGAACCTTCACAGAAGCCTGATGCGACAACGTTTCCTCTCCCGACTGTGCATGTGGCTGTAGCTCATCCCGTGACACACAACGATTCTTCACTGCATAATCACGGCACGCTTCCCTGCTTTCCTCGAGCTTCGGATCGTCACGATCCCAAGCATGTATCACGAAACCGGGGAAGTTGTACGCCAGAAGCTCCTGGAGCACAGGAAGCAGCATCTTGTCGGGCGCGTATGTCCCCGAGTTGTTGTCGATCACGAGCTCCCATTCCACCTCGTTATCAGGGATACTGTCGTTGAACTTTGCCCAGCCTCCATTAGGCCGGGGGTGGAACTCTCCGCTGTATCGAACGCTCTCTGCACAGTTACTATGAAGGGCATGCTTTGATGCAAAGTCCACAAAGAACGTTGCACCAGTCTCCGAGAAGCGAAATGAATCGTCTTCAGCCGAGATGATATATGTGTACACTGCTGGTTTGATGCGATGTGCGAATTGTGCACCATCTGTTCCCGGACGGCTCGCCCCACCATGCAGCAACTGTGCAACGTCCGCGAACTCGTCGATAACGCCAAACACGTTGCGTGCGTTTCGGACATACAACATACGGTGCCCAGCTTGGATGCCAGAGCGCACCGCGATTGACGTTGGCCCCTGGAAGATACTCTGTGCAGCCTTGTAGTTTCGGTTCCATCCTTGATAGTTATCCCTAAAGAAGAGCGGTATACCACGAAGGTACATCTTCCACGTAGAGTAGAGTCGTGCATCGTTGAGGTTCGTAAGACGCCCTACAGCTGGAGAGTAGTGCCGAGAGAACCGTATAGGTCCATCGAAGAGATAAGGAAATCGTGACGGTTCGGAGTCTGCGGAAGGTTTACTTGTGATCTTTAACGCAAGACATCGTAGTCAGGATGTAGTAAGAAGTAAGAAGGGCGTACCTTAAGCCAGAAGGTTCCTCTTGTTTTTCTGAAGAGGGGACCTTCAATCTCGGCTTCCTTTGCACCGCTTTGAAGGGAGGTTTTGAACTTGCCGATGTAATCGTCGTGCACAGTATTATCGTCTTTGTCAAGGACCTCAACGCGCAAATCCGCAACAGCAGGGACGTTCTTCACCCGCCATATCTCGTTCCAGACGGGCGCCAGAGTTTCGGGTTTAACAGCGGATCTGCCAAGGCATTGAGTCGAACCAAAGGTCGCAAATGAAAAGAAGTCATTGCATCATACACAAAGGATATTTTCTCGTCGATATTGGCCACAAAGTATGGATCAGCAGAGCCAACAACGTCCATCTTCGGCAGGTCTGATGCGCCAATGAACTGACGTGACAATTTGTGTCAGGATCTTGTTGGGGGAGCAGGTACCTACCTGTATTTCGACATCAATAAATGGTATTTCTCCTAGCTTGGCTTGAGCTAGTGACTTTGTCACTTGAGCGAGATCATGGGCGCCTGACTTTGCTTGTTGTACGGCCTCAATGATTTTAGTTACGCTGAAAGGGTTGCGACGGCCTCCTGGCATGGCTCACGAAGGTCAATGGTAAGGGGTTGATATCCGTCGAGGTCCGAATGTAGAGGGTTTATAGTTGGGCAGCCGGCACTGCCTGGTGATGGTTGGTTTCATTCAAGTTTCGTATATATTGATATCGAGTCGCTTTCGACCACTTGTGGCTGTGGCCTCCGTCACGGCTATGGCCCTGAATCTAAATATAGCTGACTCATATAATGATCGTTGCCTCCTCCATTAAACCTTTGTTCTGGGCTCTAAGAGGCTCTAAGTCCTTAAAAATAAGCATGTACTATAGCATCTCTTCGATGGTTTTTATTTTTTTTGTAGTCTGATAGACGGTACTTGGGTCTACCAGAAGTTGATGCGCACAGCATCCCTCCATTTCAAGCTTACATATCAACTTAAAGGGACTGGTCTGATAAGTATCCTGAAATTCAATCCTTACTATGTAGCAGGGCTACGGCGCTGTATACTTGGCGTGCAGTAGTCCCGGCGCCGAACCTACTCTGTCCACGTTTGATGGAACCGAGGTGACGACAAAGAGAAGCAAAAGATCCATCATGTATAGAAGGTCATGACCGACGTGGGCGCTCCGTTGCCTTCCGCTGCCAGAAATTCACATGGCTCCAGTAATTTCAAGCAGGTCAGTTCTGCTGGCTACCCACATGAAGTACGACATTCGATGAGGGCTGGATTATAAAGGTAAGTGTAAGCTGAGAATGGATGAGTCTGATACGGTATTCTGTGCAACATGCAATGAACGCTTTGATCGGCACCAAACACTTACGAAACTTTTCGATCGCGAACTTGTTGACCAGACGTGTTGTCATTACGCCACATGGAAGAATCATTGCAGTACGTTTACGAATGAAAATACGGGAGGCGCTTGAGTAGAGGCTAGAAGAGACCAGTAGTCCTAAGACCACCTCTCGTTCGCGGGGTACATCTGTCTAAGTATCTGCCGTGGCCCTAAAGCAAGTAACCTCTCATCCTTGAGGTGCATGTGGTGGGTAGTATCAGGTTTGAGAGCTCACAGAATGCCAGGGCCGAAACAGGGTAGAAAAACCCGTACCCAAGGGCATCTTTGGTATCTTGGGGAGTACAGAGAATATATAGCAGGGTAGATCGAGATAGGCTGAAATCTATAAAGCGAGTACTAGAGCCACTTGCCCTGAGATAGATCACCCGGCCAATATCTTATCCAGAGGGTAAAAGTATAAGTCGGTCAACTTGCGTAAGGCCAGGGAGCCAAGCTTTCGAAGGCGTGAAGGGTGGTCATATGATCATAGTATTTCCATTGTCTTTGGCGTAAGGTTGTGGTGAGCATGAATATGTTCCGGGAAGATCTGGATATTGATCATCATAGATAGGAATCGCTTGAGACCTGCGGTCTTCCCCCACAAAGAATAAAGAAGGAGTGGCTGGTGCTAGTCATGGGATTTAAATCTTAGTAAAATAGAGCATGGCTTAGCTCCCGACTGACATGAATATCGTCGTGCAACCTATCATACGCCATTCACAGCTCGGTTGCTTGCGGTCATTGTTAATTCAACGTCAGTGATTCTGCAACTCTCCTGATTGTGAAGTCGAATTCTACGTCAGTCTGACACCAAATTCATGAGCACTCATGAACACCCACCTATACTTCGTCGCGCCCACGCGTTGAGAAACTCAATCAAGCGTAGTAAAAATATCCAATTTACGCGTGACCGTAGGTAGTTATGGACTCTGCGTCGATCCAAAAATCCTGACAGATGGAAGATTTGCTCCGGAAGTTAACCACGCTGGCGGAGTATCGCGGGACGATACATCCACAGAAAGGCTGAAACGCGGAGCACAGAGATCCACGCGAGGTTCCTTTACCACATTAGCTGACCACAAGGCTCTCCAGCGAGGTGTATAGTTAAACGCAGTGGAACTCCTCTGGGGGAACAATTCTAATGGCGCCAACGGATGCAAAAGCCAATTTATTAGTATTGTCGTCGGGACTTATGCACAAGTACATCCCCAACCCAATGCTTGCTAGATATTATGTAGTGTGAGTTCTCCACGAAACTGGTCGGCCGAACGTAGAACATACAGTTTGCTTGAGATCTTAAGCAGCTGTCAGCAGGATAGTCATGGGTGGCAAATGCGTTTAGACGAGATGATTTCACGCTTCGGCCCGGTAAAAGATCTGTTGAGATGCCGGTGAGGTGAGGGGCTAAAAGTATTTAAATGGAGATCACATCGGTACCCCAGTCTGAGCCATCTTGGAGGAATTTCCACTCGTAAACGCGTTGCCAGTCTGAAGAGAAATTATTTGGCGCTGTTTCATCTGTAAAAATGACTTGCGCATCTAAAGGAGGGAGAAGTGGAAAGGGTGTGCACTTCGTAGATCCCTCAAAAAAAGAAAAACAAAAGAGTGAAAGTTGGTTGATAGGATTGATCTGCAACGATCGGGTGTCAGTCGGAAAAATACCTTGAAGGTGGGAAACGGAATAACCTCGGATAAATACTTTCTGTCCTCAACCACCACGAGACTTGGGCGATGGGCGCTTATAAGCAAACCCCAGGCTTCAAATCTATCCCCGAAATACCCCACAACTTATCTTCTCCTATTCACGAGCATAGTCCAATTTTCCCCGATTTTCTGCGACCATGGCGCCCTCAGATTTCGCAAATGCAAACATTGACCAAATTTTAGAGAGCTTGACCACAGACGAGGCCATCTCGCTGACGGCTGGTGTGGGGTTCTGGCATACGCACAAGATTGAGCGTCTTGGTGTGCCTGCTGTCAAGGTTCGGTTATACATCTTCAGTTCAAAACGTAGTGGTTGACTTTCTGGTTGTCAGGTCAGCGATGGTCCAAATGGCATTCGCGGAAACCATTTCTTTATGGGAACACCTGCGAAATGTCTCCCAGTACGTGAATCGCCGTTTATAGTGACTGTCGTAGACGACGGCTGACATCACATACAGTCTGCAACTGCGTTGGGTGCGACATGGGATACTAAGCTCATCGAAGAAGTTGGTTTAAAGCTTCTGGCATCTGAGGCGAAGCTACGATCTGCTTCTGTCGTTCTTGCGCCTACTTGCAACATTCAACGCGTGAGTGTTGGTCTTCAGTTTCACAGCGAACCAGCTGATACATCCACCTGCAGAGCCCACTTGGTGGTCGGGTACGTCTATCCTACTGGGACGAAAATTCGTTTTTAATATCTCTCTATCTAGAGCTTCGAAAGCTTCTCCGAAGATCCTATTCTTTCCGGACTACTTGCAGCTGCTTATGTGCGGGGTACTCAGAGCGGCGGAATCGGTACAGCAATCAAACATTTCGTGTACGTCCCACAAAGATTATATTTTATGTGAAACTCAACCTCTTTACAATAGTGGAAATGATAAGGAGGACGACCGATTGGCTTATGATAGCATTATCAGCCCCCGTGCCCTCCGTGAACTCTACCTTATGCCTTTCATGCTCGCTCAGAAGTATGCCCAGCCATGGTCCGTTATGACTGCGTAAGTTAGTCTCTCCCCATCGTGGATAATCCTATCCTTACCGTCGCAGCTACAACCGTGTCAATGGCACACATCTGTCAGAGAATCCCTCGATTTTGCAAAAGATCCTTCGTGAGGAGTGGGGGTTTGAAGGCCTGGTATGTGTACTTAAAGGAGGTTCATATACACAGAACTTACGTCATGCAGGTCATGAGCGACTGGTTTGGCGTATATAGCATAGACCTCAGTATTAAGGCCGGCCTGGATCTTGAGATGCCGGGAACCAACAAATGGCGGACGTTGGATCTTGTCAATCGCTCAATCCAATCGCGTAAACTCACCATTCGTGATGTTCGTGCTCGTGCCCGCAAGGTCCTTGAGCTGGTGCAGAAATGTGCCCAGGGCGCACCAGAGGTCTGCCTCACCCAACTTTTTGGACCCAACGCTCTAACACGTCAAACAGATCCTAGATGGAGATGGCGAGGAGCGCACAGTCGAGAGCGAGGAGGACAAGGCTCTTATGCGCAAAGTTGCCGCCGAATCAATCGTCCTTCTCAAAAACTCGAACAATATCCTTCCTCTAAACCCACAGAAAGTCACCAAGGTTGCCATCATCGGTGGCAACGCCAAGGCTACTGTTCTCTCTGGTGGAGGCTCTGCCGCCCTCAAATCCTCTTACTTCGTTTCCCCGTATGATGGTATCGTCAATGCCCTCAGTGCACAGAACAGTGCCGTGCAGGTTACCTATAACGAAGGAGCACGAAGTACGTCCAATCTCATCTTCTCTGCATAGGCCTTTCTCATCGTGCCTTTGCCAACATCAGCGTTCATGTCGTTGCCTACGCTTGAATACGACCTTTTCACTTCCACAGGCGAGCGCGGATGGGTCGGTACATGGCACAAACACGAAGATGACGACAGCATGGTTCCGGTCGACGAACCGATCGAGACCCGCCTTGTAGACGAGACTAGGATTTTCATCAGCACGTCTGCACCCAAGGGAATCACCCGTAAATGGACCTTCCGCCTTCGTGGTTACATCCAGCGCCCCACCGATGTCGACTTCGAGTTCGGGCTCACTGCTTCTGGGCGTGCCAAAGTATGTCCCTGTATACTCCCGCTCTTAATATCGAGTTATTGATTATGGGCTGACAGTTGTATGTGGATGGGACACTCGTAATCGACAACTGGACTAGGCAGCGTCGGGGTCAGTCGTTCTTTGGTAGCGGTACGGAGGAGGAAACGGGTGTGTATAAGCTCAAGGTCAACAAGAAGCACGAGGTGTTTGTCGACTTTTGCAATGTTCGTGGCCCAGCCGATGGTGACGAGGATGAAGCTGTTATGGACAGGTGTGTACCCTGGTTACGGGTTTTTGTCATGACGATCTAACACTAAATTCAGTAATCCCGGTGTACGACTCGGAGGCGCTGAGGTTCAGGACCCGGATGAAGCCCTCGCCAAGGCCGTGGATCTGGCGAAGGAAGCGGATGTAGTTATTGCTGTCGTTGGCCTCAACGCGGACTGGGAGACTGAGGGCTATGATAGGACGACATTGGCGCTGCCTGGACGTACGGATGAGCTCATCGCAAAGGTGGCCGCTGTCAACCCCAAGACTATCGTCGTCACCCAGTCTGTAAGTGGACACCTTTACGCAATCCTTGTCCTGCTCACCCTACCTCTGCTCTAAGGGCTCGAGCATCACTCTTCCATGGGTGGACTCCGTCGCTGGCCTTGTTCATGCTTGGTACCTTGGCAATGCAACCGGTGATGCTATTGCAGACGTACTCTTTGGCAAGCACAACCCTTCTGGCAAGTTGTCGTTGACCTTCCCCAAGAGGCTCGAGGATGTACCTTCATATGGCCACTTCCACTCAGAGAATGGCAAGGTACGATATGCCGAAGACCTCTTTGTCGTACGTATCATCATCTTCTAGGTTTCTTCGCTCTGACATCGTAAACAGGGATACAAGCACTACCAGCATCGTAACATCACACCTTTGTTCCCCTTCGGGTGAGACCTCCAGCGTTCGCAGATTCATTCGGCGTCTGACTATTCATTCTTTACTCTTAGATTCGGCCTATCTTACACCACGTTCACACTTGGAGACCTCCACCTCTCTACCCCCGTCGTTGCTGGCAAAGAGGTTAGCCTCACTGCATCTGTCACCGTCACCAACACTGGTTCTGTCACGGGTTCCGAAGTCGTTCAACTCTACGTTTCGCTGCCCTCGACTTCGGATCTCACGCATCCCCCACTCCAGCTCAGATCGTTTGCGAAGGTGCGGGACCTCCAACCCGGCAAGAGTGAGCGTGTCGAGTTGTCTCTCGACAAATATGCTGTGTCATACTGGGAGGATCGATTCAGCGCGTGGACAGTGGAGAAAGGCGAGTATCTCGTCAGGGTTGGCTCAAGCAGTGATGCATTGGCGCTAGAGACAAAGTTCACCATTACAAAGGGCTTCGAGTGGAACGGACTTTGAGGAATACGAAGAACCAAGAATAATCAAAGAAACAATACCTGTATTTTAATGCTCTTATACATGCATAAGCCTGCCTCGCAACAAAATGTAAGATTATGAATTATTGTAACTTGAAGGACTAGCAAAAGCGCGATTTCGGTAGCTCGGAACGGATAGGAACGATATCTGGGATACAGTATAGCAACACCACAAGAAGTTCAGGTAGTGCAATGAGGGGGTACCATAAATGTTCGTTATTCCCAGTGGATGGATCGTTCATAACCGCGGTCGCGAATGCCTCCCGGACGACAAGAAGAAGCGAGATGATCAGGAGGATGTAAGTGCCAAATCGCGCTCCAAATGTTCCCTTCGTCGACTTGTAGCCTCCGCCTGTTTGAATTTCAATATTTATCAATGATCTCTGTTGTTGAAGGAATGTCTTACCGTTGAATTCAGCTTTGGCGAGTATCAGCGTCTGATATGCGAGAAGTACTACCAAGACCAGAAAGATTATTGTACTCGCTTGATGAAGGCTTTTACCGGTTGAGATAGTGCTGGCGTTGTTAGACGCATTCAGTTCCGATATTCCAACGCTCCCGAGGATAATGGCGATCAAGAGTGCTACCTTATAGAGCCGCCGTTGTCGTATGATACGAGAGATGATCCCTGTCGAAGGTGAGAACTCCGATACGACCTCCCTAATACACATACATCTTAGCGGACATACTAAATGAGTGGGATACCAGGCTGCGCACCGATCAAGAACGAGAGTATACGCGGAGTACAGCAGTGAGAAGAAGCCAATGCTAAAAAGGACTTGATCCCCTATTATCAAGTTGATATCATTGCCCCCAGGACCTGCTAAGATGGCGCGCAAAATGAAAGATGTCACGCGAACTGTTGATCAAAGAACGTGTTAGCTAATAACAACCCAACATAAAAGTTGAAGCTCTACCTGCGCAGAAAAAGGACAACGAATAAAATACATGGCTAGGGCGCCTGAAAGACAGGAAGATGAAATTAAGGAGGAGGAGGAAGTACAATCCGGCAAATACGGCTGCTGCAGGAACTGATTTGACTCCGGAGTAGGATGCGTAAGTGGAAGCGTCTCCCATGATCAATGAAGAGAAGGAAAGGGATCGGCTGGAAGTGTGTTCAGTTTATATGCCAGTAGCAATAGGGTGAGTTTCAGAGACCTCGAGAAGCGGCTCCTATTGAGCATCGCGGGTGGGATAGGGGATGAAAACTTTGGTTTTACGAGGGTATTATTAAGATCCAGAATGGTGTGAGGGCTTCAGACACTATGAACTGGAACATATCCTGTGGACAATGGCGCCTGTTATGGGACACTTCGGCACATTTTGATAAAAAAAAGGTGGCTACTAGAGGTAGAAAACCTCGCTGTCATGATCGGTATGTAGCTTGTATTTTGGGCGAGGAATATGGTCAGTGTGAGGTCGGTCGGGGGGAGGGACCAGACGAGGGACCGCGTATGAGAAGGGGTTCAGCCTGAGGACGGCGACGCGGAGTCCAAATCAGGTGACATGGTGGAATGTTCGCCACGTCTTGCAGCACCTATCATAACGATGGACCCCTTCGCGTTACCGTTGTTTAGTTGTTTGGCTGATGCCGAGAATTTGTAATGATCGCCGTATAATATATTCTAGTCTGCCGATCACTGATAAATTATAATCCAAGAGAATCCAAGAGTCGATAAGACGATGTTGTTCATCCGCTGTCTAGCTTGCGCGGTGACAGCACCTATCATAACGATAGACCCCTCTGTGTTACTGTTGTTTAGTTGTTTGGCTGATACCAGCTGATGCCCAGAATTTGTAATGATCGCCATGCAATAGATTCTGGTCTGCTGACCACTGATAATCCAAGAGTCGATAAGACGATGTTGCTCACCCGCTGTCCAGCTTGCACGATAAATGTTGGAATTCCGGATTGTTAAATTAGCTAGAATAGTAATACTCAGTGGTTTGCACACTTGAGTGGTCAAACAACTGTATTCACCTAGAATAG
>JABCKU010000117.1:0-40947 GCA_018221655.1 Myochromella boudieri | reverse complement strand
CGGTTGTGCAGCTGTCAGCGTGGGTGCCTAAACGAATTGTCACACATCAAACTCCGAACGATGGCCGAGTTATGCCGACGAAATCCACTCAAAATCAGCCCCAAATCAGTCGGACGATTTGGAGCTCAAGGTTTCAAATCAGAAACGAAATCTAGCCCAAATCGACCTCCAAATCAGCTCCAAATCGCTACCGTGAACAACCCTAATGATCAATGAACACAAATCAAACCAGTTAATACCCAAGAACATCCCACCACTTTCTCACCCCACCTCACCCCTCGCTCACCCGAATCGGACACGTTCCCCGATCTCCCGCTGTAGCCCCACAACCAGTTCTTCCAATCTCCTCACATAGGCAGTCAAGTTCGGAGGGGTGGCGGTGCCTGTAGTTCCAGCTTCAAGTTCATCCGCTACACCGAGAGGCGGAGTCGGAGTTGGGTGGGGTGTTTCTGTGAAGGGTGAGTTAGATGTGCACTCATCAGAGGCTTAAAAGGTAGGCAGAGAGGACGTACTTTCGGGAAGGCAGGTTTATGCCGGGGTTGGGGAGCCGCTGGTGGTGGTGAGACGGCAGATCGGAAGATGTGAAGTTTCGTGAGTTTTTCTGCGATACGGGCGAGGGGCCCACTTGGAGGTGTACTGTTGGAGGGCTTGATTTTGGGGATATCTAGGGGGAAGACATTGTGTTAGTTGTTAGTTTGCATTGGGTGTTAAAGAGAGGAGGGAGGAGGCTTACTATGTGTGAATCGCTGGCGTCTCTGCCTCCATCTCAAACATAATAAGAACACTGAGAAAAACCCAAGCACCCTATCTACCACTGCTCCCACCATCGTCCCCCTCGGCCCTCTCGCCGCACCGATAGGAGAAGTGGAAGTGTGAGTTGGGGAGAAGCTGAAAGAGGTGATAGTGGTGGTTTGGCCGAGAGAGTCGGTTGTGACGAAAGTGATGATGAACACTGAAGCCGAGGTTGGTGATGGTGTGGAGGAGCTTGGGGGAGTGAGGAGGTGATGGAGGAGTTAGGGAGGAGTTGGGGGTAGTAAGGAGATCGGGCTTGAGGCTAGTGAGGAGCCAGAAGGTAATGTCATCACAGACGAACCCCCACCGGCGTCCCCCGTCGGCGGCGTTGTTATGGGTACCGAATTTGGTGCAGGAATAGACTACACGCACATCACTTCATGTACAGTTGAAACTTGAAAAGAGACAAACCTAGGGGACATCGAACGTGACGGTATATATTGAGACAAGGCCACTTTTCCCACACTTTGTCATTTTCATTTTTTCACTTTTTGGATTATTAATTTGGCGAGGAAAAGTAAGCGAAGTGAATTTCAAAAGCCTCTTTATCCCAACTCTTTTCCCAACTCTCTTAACATCAGGTCCACTCCCGCCGTTTTCATTACCCTGGAGCGTGGGTTTAAGCCCTCTGCAGATTCCCTTCCCGTAATTTGTTCTATGATACCCCCGCCATGTTTTCCCGGCCTTTCTATACCGACCTCCCTGTCGTGCTGGATCTTAACATGTCTGAGCTTCCACAGGATGTAATATAGTGTTACAATGCCGCAAATCACTGTCGATGCCCCCGTCGCCATGAGTGTGATTTTACTTTGTGGTGAGTATTTCCCATGCTGGACCCCATAGATGTTTGTCAGTGTCGAAAATACGCCAGCCAAAGAGCTGAACAATCCGGGGCTTCATGAGGAATATGGGGTAAAATCAAACATCCAAGTTAGTGATTTCGTACGTCTCTCTCTAGTTGTGGCGGTACGCACATAAAAATTCTGTCCCTGAGCCATACGTAATTATGCATCCATTTCCACCACAGCCAACACATCCCCAGTGCGCCTATTCCACAGCAGACGAAAGCAACGATAAATCTATGGTCCATTACAATTTAACAAGTATTAAGCGGCGTAAAATGAAGGTCCTACAATGGCAGATGTGTAATTACACCCAAAATATCCTTCCCGAGCCCGTCCGGTATCTTCTCCTGTGTATCCTCCAAGCTTGAGAATGTCGCGGGAAACGAGACGAACCCAGCCAACAGAATCCACGTAAAAAGGAACGCCAAGATGTTATACTTGCGTGGAATGGTGCTGACTGCAAGGAGCATGTTTACGTATGGCGTATCCATCTGGCTTGACAGAGAGCGTTGGAGTAACGGGCGTTTCTGCTCTGGAGAAAGGAGTGACGACGCTGATGAACTGCTCCCAGATTTACCCATCGTATCTATGGGTGATACTGGGGTGATAGAGAAGTAGGGGGTGTTTGCTCAGTACGGTCAACAGCAAGTCCTATATAGGAACAATAGACGGAGGAACCCGTGACAGGAGATTCTACGGTAATAGGGACAGTCCAGATTTAACCATTGCATCTATGAATGATACTGTGATGATAGAGAGGCGGGGGGAGTTTGTTCAGTGCAGTCGACAGTGAGTCCTACGTAGGATTAATAGACGGGGGAGCAGCGCTCAGTACCTGGAAGGCAAGGCTCGTCCACCCCATCTTCTGCATCACCAACCCCGTCGTCTGGCATCTACACGACGCACCCTCTTTGACTATCACCGGAACACGGCATGTCATAACGATTACTGAACAAGTTGATGGTCCTGTCGTAGTGACATTTGAATGGAGTCGAGATAACCCATCGGCGGTGCACTATCATGGTCCATTCTAGCGGGGATCAAGGGATAGTCACAAAGGTCCATGCTATTCATGTTATCGCTGCTCGGTATATGCATAACGACGGAGGAGTCAGTGGAAGGTGTGGGAGTATCACGTACAGCACACACGAAGTGTATTAAGATGAATTTCACCTTCCATCAGGACCCACAAAAAAAGCCCCCCGAGTCCCCCGGTCGATCCGATCTTTTTCATCCATTCTTCGTCCACCCCATAAGCTGGTTCTGCCACATATCCGATGCACTTCTGCCAGCTTTCTCGATTCCGGTCCTTGTGCGTGGCAAATCTAAAATCTTTTTGCCCATGAAACGGTTCTAAATAAAACGTGTGGTAAGTCGTGGCTTGGGCCAGTAGGACGATCTATCAGCCACGTGTGAAGGACACCACACGTCAAAGTGCCCGTCTCCAATTCGGAAAAGCTAACTGAAATGTATTAGACGTACAACAACCAATACACCCAAATCAAACCCACTAATACCCAAGAATAGCCCCCCACTTCCTCGCCCTGCCCCGCCCCTCTCTACCGCCCCCACCCGCAGAATAAGGCGACAGCAACATCTCCCTCGCCTACCCTCTCCCTCCCACCGTTTCCAACACTCGCCCACCCCATCCACCCCACCTCCCTCCAGCTCACACTCACGTTCCTCAATCTCCCGCTCATAGCCGTAGCCGTAGCCGTAGCCGTAGCCATAGTCGTAGTCGGAGTCGGGGTGGCACCAACACCAATCTCCTATTTCCCGCCCCTACCTATCACCCAGACTCCCCACCCCCACCCGCCGAATAAGGCGGCGGCACCGTCTCCCTCACCGTCACCCTCCCTCTCTCCCTTTCCTCCCCACCGCCGTCCCCAACACCCGCCCCTACCCCCACCCCCCTCCCACGCCCCTCCACCCTCCATACCCATACGTGAAAGGCTCGACCCCCGGGCCCGCGTCCACGATGATCTGCTGCCCGGAGGCGTAGTACGCGGCCCTGGCGGTGGAGACGACGAAGTAGTTGTAGTCGTAGTCGTAGTCGATGCCGCCGACGTCGATGGTGTGGGGGGCGTCGGAGAGGGGGGGGGGAGGTGTATGGGGGGAGGACGAGGGCGTGGGGGAGGGTGTTGACTTGAGTGTACCCGTCGGTGTGGATGAGGAGGGAGTTGGGGCCGGGGGGGGATGTTGCCGTAGACGGTTATGGATTTGCCTAGACGAAGGTGGTGGATATATGTACATACCAGCGAAAGAGAGGGTAAAAGAACCGTCTGACATGGCGGGGGACTTGAGTTTACGGCGGCCCATGAAGACGGGGTCGGAGAGGACAGTCCATGTTTTGTGGAATCGGACGCGGGTGTCGGTGTCGTCGATTAGGTAGTTGGGCATGGAGCCTGGGGAGGTTGGGGGGCTAGGGTTGAGCTTGGGTACTTGAGAAGGGAATGGTGACTCTGAGCAGCCGCGTCTCAGGCACTACACTGACAAACGTCATGAGAAGACCCGGGATTGGACCCTTTCCGATGCCATGCTTTATTCTTGCTGCGTCGTTTTTCGTGCATTGCGTTGGCCCTGCGAATGGAGTGGGTTCAGGTGACACGTTAGAAAGAGTCACGGAATGGAAACGATATTGATGTGTTTTGGTTTGTTTGATCATTCTTGACCAAATCTTATCTTATCTTCCTTCCGATGTCTTGGCTGACCGCGATGTTATAGGAGTAGTGCTGTACCGTTAGCGTTGGAGCCCTCGGTACCAGTGTCGGTTTAACGTCCGGGCACACTCCGCGAAACGGCATGTGGCCGATGTTGTCACACCGGGAACGTACCTACTAGGTTTACCGTTTCCAGTCCTCCCCACTACCATCAACATCCACGATTGTAACTGCCGTTGGCGAGTTCTTTTGTCCTCATTCGTCGAATGCACTTGGGCTAACATTCCCTTACAGTGGCTGCAGGTTTTCCCCCTGCAAGTATCCCCGGACGACAGCTTTATCAGGCACTATCAGTGCCCATAATCACGAAGATATGACCCGGGACTGTAACTGTGATCCTACAGCATGATAATGCACGTTCTTTGACGCTCAGTGTCGCCCTCGATGCGGTGGGTGAGTCACATCATGGCAGCGGGAAGACGTACTCCCTAGAAGCTCCGGCTTATGTCACTCGTCCCTACCCTGGCTCGGTGGTGTGGGTACCGCCCCTAGTTAGAAACCAAGCAGCTTCGAGAGTTTCTTCGTGATTCCGGTGGGAGGACGGCCGTGGAAGGGGGTGATTATGAGGTTGTCTGAATGTGGCGGAGGATTTGGGTTTGTGAATGCCCGCGGCCCGTGTGCATGAAGGCGGGGTGGAAAAGAAGGTCCACGTCCTTGTTTCGTGGAATCAGACGCGGGTCCCGGCGTCGTTTGATCCAGTAGTTGGACTTGCAGGATGTCCAGGGTCGGGCTTAAATCGTAAATCATAAATGGTGTGTGGATTTGTTCTGACATTATGTCTGCGCCTCAACAGAGGCCCGAGGGCATCAGGTCGTTCCTGACTTGGTCCCTTTGTGGCGTTTTAGCCTCACCATGCTTCCATTTCATGCATGTCGTTGGCCCTGCGTGTTAGGATTGTCGAAAATTTAGTCAAAGGTATGGTTCACGTGACTCTCACGCCGAGAAGCCCGATACCCAAGATAATCACGTACCATAACCGCCTGCTTTTCTACCCACTATGGCCAACAATACCAACGATGTTCCTCGACTCACCAATCGGGCTACTGTCCTCTCAATAAACTCTCTCGGCCGCGTCGGTAGCGGTTCACTGAGCCGCTTCTCCACCTCAGTTATTGTAAGTTTTGTGAAGTTGATTTCGGATGGATGACGTGTCAACTCGTTGATCAGTGTGTGCAGTCTGGTGGATTAACGATGGCATGGCCTACAGCACCATCAATGTTTTTTAGCGGCCTATCGAGCTCAGTTCTCTAGGCAACGAGGCTTGCACAGCCAGCAGTCGAACATGTACGATCGTCTTTCTCGTTTTTCTCTGCTAATATAACATCCCTGTCACTTACGCCTACTCTATATTCCTCCATCTACAGTGCCTGCTTCGGCTTCCTCTCTTGCCACCCATGGCTACGGCCCCTCTGTCCCAAGCGTGACCTAGGACATCAACTGGGGTATTTTGTGGCATGACATGTGAGTTTGCGTCATTCTCCTTTCGTTCATCCCTCGTTTCTTTTGTGCTCTCGGGTGGGTGGTCACGTCCTCCTTTGGTGCGCATCTGGATCGTGTTTCGTGCCGTTCGTATAACATCCCCGCTCATTACGCTTACTCTCCGCCGTTCTATCCACAGGGCTTGTCTTACCGTCCCTCTTGTTGTCACAGATAATGATGTCCTACAGGTGTTATAGTGTTTCCACTGGAAATAGGAGGTAAACATCACGTATGATAACCAAGCGTACACGCACCATTGGCTCTCGTTATTCCAAAGGTATCCCAAGGCGTCAGACAAGCGTCCTGCGGCATGATAGGTGAGCTTACCATGAACTGTTGGTTGTTCCGTTTCATTTCTATTACCCTTATTTCGGCGACCGTCTTCTCACCGGAGAGCGCCTATTGCTTTCCATGTATATATCTCACCTACCTTTGACTCTTTCTATCCGCCACAAACCTTCGCTGCCATATCTGATTCGCTCTGCCTTTCTTTCAGCTTTGTGGTGCTCCACATCTGCAATCCCCAATATACAACTCAGGAGTTTAACTATGCGTTCTTCGGTGTCATAGGTAAGCTTACATTTTCCTGTTTTATTTTCATTGTCCTCGTTACGGCCGTGTCCCCCCTTCATCGGAGCTTCGATTCATAACTCCCCTAATGCTTTATCCGTCATTGACGGTCAGGTTGGATATTTCCGTCTCTCGTTTGGATATCTTGCTTGATGTTTTACTGTTGCTTCTGAAATGTTCGCTAGTGGGTCTCTTCTGCCTTCAGCACGTTTTCTTTTTCGTGTTAGTGCTTGTCTTCACCTTCTTCGAGCTGTACATGTGAGTGACCAAATTTGTTTTTTAAGGGCCTTGGGGGCTGACATACGAGATACCATTACTGCTGGGGTGGGCTCGTGGCTTTTGATCCTGCATACCTAGCCGCCAATGTACCAAACACCCATCCTATACGGTCTCAATGTTATACTTGCTTCATTGTCCATGTCTCCCTTGTTCCCTTGAATCCTGTGTAGACTTATCTCCTCCCCGCCGAAGCACGATGATGTCGATACGATTCCTTTTCGATAGCACGAGGTGTTTCTCTATATGAGTCACGGGAGTAGTGGGATCATCAACGTGTGCAACAATGCACGTCCAGAATTCTGGGGCACGTTCGATGACGCTACGCCAGTGCTGGCATACTGCCACAACGGAAGACGGGAATGGTGGTGGAGTCAACGGGGCGCGTGGCGTGTACCAGTGTTTACGAAAGCTGGGACGCAACTGGACAAAAATATTAGTGAAGATGAGCAAGAGAACTTCATTCGGAACCCTTTCCATCTTGGCTAGTTGTAGTAAGTGGGGGTGAAAGTGGGTGCTAAAGTTTTCAATGAGCAACGCGTGAAAGGCGTGCATCAAATGCCTTGCCAAATGGGTTTACGCGAAATCAAAAGCGATATGCCTGGACAATATTCTGTGACAAATGTCACAAAGAGTGACGAGTGCACTTAAGCTTTCCATCCCAGGCGATTAACTGGTGGATCTGTGAGTACATAAACAATTTTACAGTCATATAGTGTCACAATGTAATGTATTCTCAAACAAAAATTGTAAAGTTTAATAGCTCAAAAAGTTTTCGCGCAAAAATGTGGCTGTGCAGCCGCCAGAATGACGCGTGAGAGCATAGACTCTTTGTTTCTTCTTAACTCAATCTTAACTTCGAATGTATTTCTCGATACTGATATGATCTGTCCAACGTACCATATATATTGTTCACATCCAGTAGAATAGATACACATTTCCATTAAAAAAGTGCACAGAAAGTGCAAAATGCACTGCTGCACAGAAAAATCTGAAAGTGCGTGAATGTACGCTACATGAACTTCCATAGCAGTGCAATTTTCCTGTGCCCCTTTCTAACACATCACCACAACTGTTGGCCGGGTCACTTGTTTATCATCTGAGCGATCGCAGGATAATGCTCAGTACTTGACAAAGTAACGCGCTTCTGGGTGATAATAACAACTTAACAAGTACTATATTAAAGACGCCCACCGTCAAACCTTGATTGCTATAGGTGTACAGGACTGAATTACATGAACTTTTCGAAGTAGTTTCAGAAACGCATATGCGTTGTTTGATACTGAATAAACCGCTATTCATAAAATCATCAGCCCTTATATACTCTATAGTTACTGGCTTGCTTAGCCCATCTTCCAATACTGATGCGTGTAGATACGTTGTACGTGTGGATGTCCCAAAGAAAGTGAAAGGTATTGATAAAACATGTCACGGTCGTTCAGATGAATAAGGTGGTGGCAGCGCCATCAGATTCCCATTGTTCTGCCTGCTTGTCACCTCCTCAGCCCTCATTTCCCAACGCAGGCGAGCCAGGAGGGCCTCTAGCCTGACGTTATACGCAGACAAAGGACCCTCAGTGCTAGCCAAATCGGCAGGGGGAGGTGAAATGGCGGACGCAGAGGTGGGGTCGATATTAGAGGGCTGGGGTGTGTCAAGGGGCTGGAGATTCTCCGGCGGGGGGTTGTACATCTTGGAAGGGGCGGCACTATCATTCGAGTCAGTAATGGGTGATAGAGCGGCGGAGCGCATGGTAAGGGGTTGAGATGGGGTAAGAATCCGGGGACCGCGTGGCTCTGGCGATCAAGGGAAAAGTTAGTTGGGATAATCATAATGGGAAGCGGCAGAGGTTCATACTTTCTGGTGGTGGTGACCTATGAAGGGGTGGGAAATATGATGCTGATATGTGGCGAGACGAAATGCTGCTGTAGCTCGAGTTTGAGGCCGATTCCGACGAGGCAGAGAAACTGTCCCTGTGAAGGTGCCCGAACTCTTCCGCTGCCCGTGCAAGTGGTTGAGGTGACGGCCCACCGAGACTGGGCTCAGTTGGCGTGTCATCTACAAATGCATCAGCGAGTTTCTAAATGTGCAAACAGAGAAATGTTACCATTGGTCACTTGGGACAGGTGCTGTGGGGTAGTGACGCTATTCGTGTAGGAGCCGCCGAATTCGTTCATTGCTCGTCCAAGTAGTTGAGGAGACGGGACATCTTGGGCGGGTAGAGCTGATGTGTGATCTACGAATGTCTGAGCCTGTTGTCCAATAGATAAGGGAAAGGGGAAACATTACAATCATTCTCCTGGACCCCATGTTTTTGTTTGTGTTTTCTTCTACACAACAACAGGAGGGCGACTAGAATAAGAAATGCTAGGATACCTCCAATAATGGCGCCGACAAGTGTACCTGTGGAGATAGCGTGTGTACCAGTTGGGTTAATCGAGGTGGCAACAGGCGTAACGTCTGCTGAGGTAGAATCAGTGGGCGAAGCAAGAGATTCAGAGTTGCCAGTGGTCGATGGGAACGGGACAGGGAATTGACCGGCGGTTGTGTCGGTGGACGTGGCACTTTGGCTACTTTCATTCCCTATGAGCGATGCGGTGGCGCTTAGTGAAGAGGTTTGTGTGATGCTGGAAGCTGCTGGGGTTGGTATACCAGCCGTGCTGGACGATTGTGGGCCTGGATCTAAACGGATCAGTACCGGATATTTTAAATGCGACATATGAAAATATTTACTTGCAGGAAATGTGCTGGACGGCTGTGGGGCTGGATACGCATGAATTAGTACCACGAGACGGCCGTGGAGGACGGGAATATGTCTACGCACTTGGGGCGGCGGTAGGGAGCGGTGGTGTATCTGATTGCAAGTAAATTAGTCACAGTCAACGCAGATAGGGAATGGGAGAAGTACGGAAATTCCCATAGGCTACTTACTTGGATTAGGTGTTGTTGTGGGGGCTGTATATAATTATATCAGGGACGACTACATGCGCATGTAGATACGTACTTCTCGTGGACCCTTTAGGCGGTTGTGTTGGTGGTTGTGGCTGGTGTGGAGCTGGATATGGAAAGATTAGCACCAGTGAACACTAGATATGCATTGGGGGAAACGTGAGAAGATACATGCTTACTGGCGGTGGGTGTACTGGGCGGTTGGGAGCCTGGATGTAAACACATTAGCGTCACCGAATGCACAAGGCGGAGAGGAATACTACCTCCACATATGGTATCACTCTCCTCGCAACTCTCAGCACATTCAATCATTAGTTCTCTGGTAATACTCGAGGAGCATAAGCATGCGGTATCCGTTCTGCGAAAGGATGAAATGGAAGCATCAGCATGATTGATATGTATAGCGCGATGTTAATTAAACATACGAGGCGCAGCTTGGAGTTGGTTTTTTTGGAACGAATATCATACAAAACTTCATACATGCTGATAATGACGGGCTTTGTGCGAGAACCACCAGGGGGGATGTACTCATTAAATAGAGAGTAACATAAAGGGCGGTTCGGAAGAGGGTGGAGGAGCGAGCCATGGTTCTCAAGAACGCGGGGAGAGACGAAGGGGCTGAGGCACAGCCGTGATTGCTGTGCGTCTACATATGCCTGCTATTTACCGAACGCCCGTCTAACTGATCTGTCATCGGAGACAGTGGAAAAGAAGAGAGCCTGGGAGATGGCCATGATCGTTGTGAACCTGCATAAATATATCTACTCACTGATTGTGAGCTAGTGAAAGTTGATCTGCTAAGGGAGATTAGTACCATACATAATCAGTGCTAGGTTCTCACGTAACGATGAAGGAGACATGTATGCGGATGGGTACTGCGATGGGAACATTCAGTGCTGGGACTCGTGATCTTCTCCATCATAATGTCTTCGGTCAAGCAGATCAGAGGCTGAAACGAAACTAGAACGAGGCCCTTGGCTTCCACTCGGTGTCTACATCGGAAGGACGGACGCCTTCGATCAATCTAGAAGCAAACGGCGAACCGCTAGGCGCCCATCGTCTACTAGATCGAAAAAGGTTTTACAGCGTTTATAGAAGATATGAGCTGCTCTGCCTCTGTGAGTGGAGAGAAATCGTAAAGTCGCAGGGAACACCTGGATGCCAGTGTGTTCTGGCCCGAGCAGCGGGGCGCATATCGAGGAGGATATCAGTGAAAATGAGTAAGAGAACCTCCGGCTATAATGAGATTGCAAATCAAAATTCAAAAGCGGCATGATCAGGCTTATTCAACCATACGCGTGAATGATAATTGTCACATTATTGGCGTTTGCAACTAACAAGGTAGTGAATGAGCCAAACGCAACACAGTCTGCGCGGCGGTAAACGTTTAGGGACCGGCCAACAAAGGAGGGCATCATAGAATGCCATGCCAAATTGTTGTAGGTTCCTTCGGGTTGGGTGCTTCTATTTCGTGGATGCCGTTGATCCTGCGACTCCCAAGTGAATAGAGTTCGGTTGAAATGACACGTCAATGGTATGTGTGACTGATTCTGTCACGCCCAACAAAGCAGAGCCCACTGCCCTCAATCGATCACTTGAACTTTTTATGCACCACCACGGTGACCCACCAACATCCATGATGAATTCAACCAGGTCGAGCGGGCTACCACACTCATAATCTGCCTTTCCTTTGAAGATTAACTACGCTCCTCCCATAGAGCATTAGAAGTGAGTGGTTTCAACTTTCAACCGAGTTTCAACTTTGTTTTGGGTGGATGTAGAACGATATGTATTGTCCTATGCTTCGTGCGTGGTTTGGCAGGTTGGCGAGAGTCGCGACTCGTGCTGCGTGTTGAGTGGGCGCACGTCATGGTGAAGTGCTCCGTCAACCGTGCTCGGAACTGCGTATCTATATTGCATCGTGACCAGGCAATGAGCCTCCGACTATTACCTATCTTATTCCTCCTCGCTCGTGTAATGTCCTCGCTCTGTCTGCTTACACTGAACACTTTTACCCGCAGAGCTTGTTTCAGCCTCCCTCTCTGACGAGGCCACCCTGTGTCCCGAGCTCACAACACCCCGATGACGACGTGGAAACCCTTCTTTTAACCTTCTAGTGCCCATCCCCGCCTTCGACAGCTGGATTGGCCATTCTAGCTTCCATATCTGCCGTTGCTACTTCGCTATTACTCTCGAAACGTTCGCTAGTGAGTGTCGTACACCCTCCATTGCTGCCTCTGTATTCTTCTCCTTTTCACCTATGATTATTTGTTCTCTCCTTCGTTGAACTTGCGCGTGACTAACTAGTTTCCGGTACAGGGCAGCCTGAGTCTGCAAGGCCGCCTTTCGGAACGTGTGGAAGATGTGTGAGGTGGAGGTGCAGCCGGCGTGGACTCAAATTTCTTGGGGTCTGCGTACCAAAACACCAGTGTACCGGTAACCATCCATTGTGTATGATCTAAGTGCCAAATCCCCTTTATTGTCCATGTCGGACGGGATACTCAAGAAGCCTAAGGAGTTTGGAGTACTCTAAATGTGGGCCTACCGTGTTTCTTGCCAATGTTCAACGCGTTGAACTATCAAGTGAGGTTTGTTTCGTGAGTGGCTCAAGGATTCTCGTACTGAACCCCACTCCCTAGTTCCGGCACCTCCGATCCCTGTAACCACCCATTGCCTCTAATTGATGCGCCTTGGCCCCTGTATTCGAACGAAACCGGAATAGAATCTACTTCGTATATCCGTTGGAAGGTACTGCAACTGCAAGATCTTGTATGTGTAATTGGGGTCATGTTAAAAGATAGTCCGTTCGAATCGGCGACGGGTTATGTACGAAGATCTTTTCTTTCTTATTTTGGCGGGTTCTGCGAACCTGAGCATACGCGTGGTGCAAAGCAGCGGGATGGCGTTTCCAGTGGCTTGGTGGATGGGCACTGGAGCGTGACTCTTAATTTCCTTCTTTCGCATCTATGGTTCAGTCGAGTTTCGGAATGGATTGTCCATGTCTTATGTATCTCTAACTGACAGGCTTCGTTTCTCTTCATAGGTTTTTTTAGCATAGGACGATCTGGGTTCTGCGAGCACGTTGCATACACTCCTGATGAAGTAAATGATTTCTAGGCTTTTGGGGCAGGCCCCCCCGTGTTTACTTGTAACTGTACATAAACTTGAGATATAATGATCATGAGGGTTTTCGTTGCTAACGTCGGGCCACACAACCAGTCCCGCATACTTACTGGGAATTAAGGTAATTCATTGATTCATTTCTTCGTGAAAGCATGTTGGAATCGAGCCGTTTTATTTGTTATGTTATTACCCGCACACCTGGTCATAAGTCATCTGAACGAGGACTATTACTCAGCAGTATTCGAATCATTACGAGGAACCGGAAAAGGAATGACATGGATCGGTGAAAAAGGTACATGTGCAACGGTAAGCATGTAAAGTTTATGTGACTGGGAGTTGGAGTTTGAATAAATGAGAATTCTCTTAGCGTCCATGGGTAGGACACCAATGTTATTACGAAATGTGCTCCATACGTCCGCCCCTGGGTTTGTATCGACGCGGAGGTAGTCTTGGTTGAGCAGTCCACCAGTGTAACGGTTTAGTGGCCCACCAGTGCGAAGGGGAAGTCCAATCTCGCAAACAGGAAGGAAAATTGTGGGCCACGAACCATTCGTTGAGTCCATCGGAGGGTGCAGGTGGACCATATCCCGACACCGTGACTGACCATCGAACAGAATGTCTCTCCGCGTTCTCCATTGCTGCCGCCAAGCCCACGGCGGTGAATTTCTCACAGTTACGAATATTTAGTTCCAGGTCATATAATGGTAACATCGCCAGGGCGTGGTCGGTGAGGCCGGGGCATTTGTCGAAGTTCAGAGTGCAGGAAAATTCTGAGTCGTAGTCCTCGAAAAAATGTACTATATCCCCTTCGGTAGGTACGTCAGACAGAGTGATTTCAGATACCGTGGGGGCCCGTGCGCTTCCGAGGGTGAGCCCCACAATGTGGAGGTTTTTGGTTTGCCCGAAGTCGATGTAGTTCAGAAGTGGAGCAAGGAAATCTTCCTCTAGGTCAATAAGTTTAATAAATCTAGTGACTCTGATCTTGGTGAAGGGATCCATAGGGCTACCGGAGTTCCACAAGTCAAGTTCGCCAAGAGTGAGTGATTTGAGATTGATGGTGTGGAGGAACATTACGAGGTCTTCGAGAAAGAACTATGCCTCTTTCATGTCAGGGCATGAACTGAAGGTGTACAACCGTAGTGAAAGAAACCCTTCGTCCCCGTCTCCGTCTTCGTCCCCGCCTTCACCCTCCTATATCGCCTCTTCTTCGTCTTCACCCACGAGCCTTTTAGTTGTCTTTCTCAGAGACTCTTTCCACTGAGGCAAATCGAGACATGCTCGTATGAAATTCCTTCCGTTAATATCAAGATGTTGCAGGTTCGGGCTAGTGAACGTTGCCTCGTCCTCCGGTTTAACCGCTGCTACACTATCCTCCTCGATCTCACTATCCTCCAACTCTTATGCCAGAAGAGATAGTGGAGCGCCGGGCCGCGGAAATCGTTGGCAAGGGATGGAAGAGAGGAGAAATGAATTACATAGAAATAGATCGAATGACAACGATGGATGTGGGGCATTAGAAGTGATATCAGCTTGCGACATGGCCCATGCTCCATTGGGTCCTGCGTACGAATATCACCCAGATTCTGGCGTAGCACAGCACAGTCAAGATTTCTCCCTCTCGATAGTTGGAGATATCTCTCGACGTAGGCAATAGGGGTTGGGGGATTGTCAACGTATGCCACAATGCGTGTCCAAAATTCCGGGGCGGATTCTACGAGATCACGCCATTGCCTGCAAACACCTACGATCGGATACGGCGATATTGGTGCATGTGAAAAAGCACCCTTCCCTCGCAAGTTGTAATAGAAACTGAGAGGAATGATAGTAAAAATACGCAAGAGAACTTCGTTTGGGATTACTTCCATTGTGTCGCAAAAACCTCGACAGGCGGGACTTGTGAGTTCTTGTAGTACTTGGAGGTTATCAATGTTTGAATGATCAGATCGTCATCATGCATCAGCCACTTGTCAAACCAATAACAAATACGGACCCACATCCTGAATCTAAAATAAGGACTTTTCTTAGGATACAGATTCATAATTACTTAAAGCCCATCCAAGGTGAGCTTAATTAATACCTTCGAAAAGGACCAAGATTTTGGGATAGAATCCTGAAACACTTAAAACAGCACACATATATTGTTGTCCGAATCACGTTCCGGAACGACTACCACGTTTTGTGCCCATGTCACCATCTCAAAGACTCCTATTGTAACCAACTCAAACATCCCTAACGATTGCCGAATAACCGAGCTCGTTCCTAAGAGAAATACTTCGTTACGACACGCTGAGATTCCTCGGTAAGCTAATTTTGTCATGCCGAGAGGTCCGGCGCCGTGGGAAGTCAAATTTTCTGTCTCTCACTCTCCGATAAACCTAGCCCATCGAGCTCGTTACCAAATGCGTCCTGATATTATACTCCTCTTGCTTTCTCCGTAATGTCCAGCTGCGCCTCTTCTCTATTTCAGTGATGGACTGGATGTAATGCTATGATAGCGGCTTGTTCGATTGAGGATGAGACAGCTTACTCACGAATCATAACCTCCCGCTTTAAGAAGAGTTTAGTACTATATTGTTATCGGCATGCTTGACCAAGGTGTAGTCCCTGGGCCTGATGGATTGAATCCGTTACATACTTGGGCTGGAGAGTAAGTATTGATGCAAAGGAAGTCTCTTCTTAACAGTCCACCAGTGCGACGGTCGACTGGTCCACCAATGTGACGGAAACTTGAAGTTCCAATCCTGCAAACATGGAGGAAAATTGTGGGCCATGAACCATTCCATAAGTTCATCCGAGGGCGGGGCTGGACCCAATCCCGAAACTGTAACCGACCACTGAACAGAATTCCCCTCTACTTTCTTCATTGCCATCGCTAAGCCAGTAGCGGTGAATCTCTCACAATTACGAATATTCAGGGCGAGATCATATGATGGTAGGCTCGCCAGAACGTGGTCAGTGAGGCCGGAGCATTTGTCGAAGTTCAGGGTGATGGCAAACTCTGGCACGTAGTCCTCGAAGAACTGTACTAAGTCCTCTCCCCAGTCTACACCAGACAGGGTGATTTCAGATACCGCGGGGGCCCGTGCGCTTCCGAGGGTGCGAGCCACAATGTAGAGGTTTTTGACTTTCCCGAAGACACTAATGAAATTCAGAAAGCAAGGGAGGAAATCTTCTTCTACATTGATAAGTTTGATGAATCCGGTGATCTTGCTCTTAGGAAAGAAATCCACGGGGTCACCAGAATCAAATAAATCAAAATGGTCAAGAGTGAGCGATTTGAGATTGATGGTGTGGAGGAGCATAAAGAGGTCTTGAAGATAGAAACTTCTCGATCAACAGTGTATGGATCGAAGGCGTATAACCGCAGTGAAAGGAACCTGTCATCCTCGGCCTTGCCTCCACCTTCATTTTCACCGTTTACCGCCTCTTCTTCGTCTTCGCCCACAAACCGTTTCTCTCTCTTTCCCAGAGACTCCTTCCAGTGAGGCATGTATACACATGCACGTATAAAATTCCTTCCATTAACGTCGAGGTGGTGCAACTTCGGACTGATGAAGTTCCTCCTGTCTTCTAGTATGACCTGGCCAACCTCATTATCATCAGACTTTCCTTGCGCCAGAAGAGATAGTTCTTTGAGGTGGAATGCCGGGCCTCGGAAATCGTTGACAAGGGATGGAAGAGAGGAGAAGTGAAGCACATCAAAATAAATTGAATGACAGCGATGGATGTGGGGCACTAGAAGTGATATCAGCCTGCGACATCGACCATGCTCCCTTCGGTCCTGTACAGAGAAATCACTCGGCTGCCGTAGCACTGCAAAGTCAAGATTTCTCCTTTTCGATAGCTTGAGATATTTCTCAACAAGGGCAGCGGGGGTTGGAGGATCGTCAACATATGCAACCACGCGTGTCCAAAACTCTGGAGTGGATTCCACCAGCTCACACCAGTGCTTACAAACACTCACGATCGGATACGGCGATATTGGTGGTTTTGATAGGGCACCCGTGCCTCGCAAGTCGTGATAGGGGCCGAGAGGAGTGATAGTCAAAATATGCAAGAGAACCTCGTTTGGAATCGCTTCCATTGTATCCTGTGGATCTTGATGAGCTGAAGTTGTAAGTTCTGTTAGTAGCTGGGGGGTTATCAACGTGTGAATGATCGCTATCGCCCATCAGTAATTTGTCAGACCAATGTCAAATTTCGGACCAAAGCATGAATGTTTCCTAGGATTAAAAGGTCTCTAGTCTAAAGAGTTTCGTAATATTATAAGATCCTTACCTCAATTGTAAATGTTATATCCTAGAAATAAACCAAGATTTCGGGATCGAATACCCAAACGGATTTGTGCTACATAAAATGCCATTGGATAGATAAAATTCGTTATTTGGATGAACAAAGAATAAAGATCAAGTATACCTATGGTTCCGATGAGGACACACGGTAGTACTATAAGGCATTGGAAGTCTTGGTATAGAACTGATGCCCTCCAGATGACTACACCATTGTTTATGATGAGCTTTACAAATCGTTTTGATAGATACTGGGATATTTCGGTGTAATCTTCGCACCTGTGCGAGGATTAGTAAAGCCCTAATAATACTCTGGACTATTGACGCCGAGCTATTATCAATTTGCAATAAAGGTAACAACTTGAGGTGTTCGGTATTTTGGTGAGGTATCCCCTCATTCCCCTGATCACTGAACTAAGCTTGAAGCAAAAAGATACGAGAATCATTAGCCAACTGGCCATGGTCGCTATGAACATGAATTTTGTTAATAATACAGAAAGTCCGCGTTACCTGTGTGTCATAAGTTGAATATCAGCGCAGTGCCTGAAGAATTTGGCAGTAGGCTCGCTTACAGAAAGACTATGGTAGAAAGCGTGAAGAGGCCACGGACGAGGCCTATAATACTGGTAAGTACAGAAAATATAACTCCAGAGTGATAACGCACTTGAGGGATGCAGACACTCGTGATAATTGCTATGTTTTTTTAGTATGACTGAACCGATGATTTGGAGAAACACACGCTCGCTCGCGGCTCTTCAGGCAACATCGTGAATGGAAGATGTTTGGTGGCGAGTGTTAGAAGGGTGTGGTGCAATTTTCTGAGCTCTGTGATAACTTAAACCTCAGTGTTCGTCACAATCGATGATTGTTGATTCGTACCTCCATTGAACGATTTCGTATCAACTCTGTAACATCGCATCATGGATCCGTGATCACAATTTTACCTATGTAGCTTGGTTTTGCCATCGAAGGGCTCGATGATTAACTATAACTATGAATGGTTGTCGTGGCTGTCTAGCCTGCTAAAGGAGGGAGAGGCCCCGCCCTAAATGATAAATCAAGATCAACATTGAAAAGAGGAGTGATGTGTTCGATACGAGTACCTAAGAGATGGCATTCTGGAACTCCAAGTACTGGATTTTTCTACAAGTAAAGGTTTTGGCAAAGTTAAAAAGATGGTCGGTACTTCTTTCCACCCAGCGTTTTCGTGAGGCCAGCAAGTTAGCCATCCAACATGGCGGCCGAGCTCAGGTTGATCTTCGGGTCCGATCAGGCCGATCTTATTCGATCAATCATCACGTGGTCGGGTTCCAAATTCCGTTCCGACGTGGCAAGTTTTTCAACTTTTTGTGTGTTGTCATCGTCGCGAACGTTCCCTATGAGTAATCACGCATTCCACTCGTCTTGCTCCCTCGCTAGATCTGAAGATCTGACTGGCGACTTCCTTACCGTTCTCTGATGTGGACCGATGTAGGTTCAATCGAGTATGGCTATGCTCCACACCTATGCTTTGTTGCGCTTGCAGCAGCCATGGAGAAAGTATATTGTCCCTCTGAGTTGGAACGACGTACGCTATTGTAGATAAGGTATTTTGGCCCTGTTGTTTCATGGCTGTAATGTCCGTTGTGTCGCCATGTGTGGAACGTTCGGTTGAGCAGATGGTTCTGTTGCCTGGCACGCCGTCCGCGAATTCCTGTCTTGTACGATCCTCCAATTAGCAATGCCCATGCTCTCTTACGCCTCCTACAGCTTGCTCACCCCCTCCTGCCAACAGGGTCCTCTTAGCCCGAAGGCCGCCATACACGAAATATTTGCACACTGGTGGGTCCGCGTGGAACTGCTTACTTGTGATATTATCTGGCTCAACGATGCCCTGCAGGTATGAATTGTACTCAACCGGAATGTAGTGATGTGACTCTACCTCAGGTCTGCGAAGAGGAATGCACGGTATGGTAGGTGCCAACTCTGTCTGTCAATATGAACCCACAGATATGGCCGAACTACGATATGATGCTTCCTGAGGCTTGGTACGTGAGTCTATCTCCTCCCGATACGTTATCCCTATCGTTTCATCTGGTCATACACTGGGGCAGGCTGATCACGTCATCTGACTTGTTGCTGCCTAATATCTGTCACTCATATGGGAAGATATCTTCCCATCCATTGCTTCTATTCGTCCCACATTTTCACCGTCGAATGTCGTACACCGCATCCTCCTTCTCCCAGTGTGGTTTCTGTCCGGGCCATTTATTCGCCTTTGATGTTCTGATTGTCACACTTGTGTCTCCCGCTTGTACATCACCCTTTCTAGTATGTTCTTGCCCTTGCAACCGTCGCTGGCCAGTCTCTTATGACTTATCTTTCTTTCCTTCATGTTAATTTCTTGATATCGGATTCTCTTGTCTTTGCTGTCGTCAAGTGAAACTCGTGACTGACTGCAAATTTCCTCACAGGTCCCAAATGTTAGGTGATCTTCAGCAACTTCAGGGCAGTATCAGCGATGTATATATACGGATTACGTTTTTGTGGACCGGAACATTTTGAGACTGCATACACAAACACTTGCAAGTTATCCATGTACGCTGCGAATGCAATATATCTTTGCTTTTGATGTTGGAATACACATGAAATCCATCGTGCTAAGGACCTATCCGTCTCATTCAACGAATTGGAGCTTGTATCTCGACCACGTCGATGCTAAGTGTGTTCAGATAAGCAACCTTCACTTCTTCCGCGAATTCGCTTGACTGTGGACCATTTTTACACGTAGATGCTGGCAAATCCACGGAGAACACTTTATTAAATGAATGTTACTATTCCAAACTACTTCTTCAACTTATACTAAACATCGGAAAAAATGGGCGAGACCTCTACCTATCAGAAGGATATGCCGGTGGTAAAGGCTCCGTTCCATTCTGGACATTGGCCCCATCTCCAACCTCACGCTCCCTCACCTCCCTCTGCAAACCCATCACAAGCTCCGAAAGTTGCCGTACGTACACAGTCAAACCTGGGTTTGCGTCACCTGAAGCGGAATCGGGAACATTGGGAGCTGGGGGCACAGATGTTGAGGGTGAAATGCCGCTCGGCTCAGATGTAGAGGGTGAAACAACTTCACCGGAGCTCTGAGCAGAGTTGGGGGGAGGAGATGCTTCCATGGACAACTGTTAAATTTTGGGGACGAGAGGAGACTGAATGAACACGTACTTGCATGGAGAGGTGGCTTATGCTGAGGGCTAAGAGCTGCTATTGACACGAAGCTAGGAATGACGCGTGCACTTTCCAGTTTGTTTGCCATCAGTGTCAGTGGGCGCACTGAGACCCTAGTCTGGAAGGGCTGAACAGAGGGATGATCTGAATCTGGGCATTTGTGTCAATAACGCGCCCGTACAAGTAAGAGAAGAGACAGGTACTAGATGCTGGGTGACCGTCTTCTAGTACTTTTCTAGCCCGCCTACGTCTGCACAGTATGATGATGCCTAGCAAGATGAGAACCAAACCGATGACTCCGCCCACGACGGCACCGACTATGGCACCTGTGGAGGAGACGTGGTCTGGGCCAGTGAAGGTCGAAGATTGAGTTGGAATGGGGCCTGAAACGGAACTTGAGGAGTTTGCTGGGGGAATTGTCTTCTGGGTATGGGAACCGTCTGTTGGTGTATATAGGATGTAGTCGAGGTTCAGAGGGACACCATTAGTAGACACCAAGGTCACCGTGAGTGTATGTTCGCTATCTTCGAGGTTATTCGCCTCGAACCACAGGAAATGCGGTAGAAATATCCTGGACGCATCGGGAGTTTGGGAAGCTGTGGTCCCATCGAGAGTATAATTCACTTCCACAGTGGAACCATCGATTGTCTTGTTGAGCGGAGCAAGGCGTCCGTGAACTTCTAAACCCGTACCTGGTATGGGACATTGATATCCATTGTGACGGACTGATACCGGGAAACACGCACCAGAGAATTTAATAGTAGCAGAGGATCCAACTGCCGTCGTCTCCCGAGTCGAATTCCCGTACGGACGCATTATGCTCAAAAAATTAGACCTGTCCAGCGTCCATGACTCGTCATAAGAAAACGACTCCTCCTCCCCATCCACAATAATCTGCTCGCTCAAGTAGTTCGTAACGTTGTCCGTAGAAACGACGAAATAATTGACATCTCCAACCATATTCAGGATTTCGATGGTGTGATTTCTATCATCCAGTGGCGGGGACTGGTACAGCGGCGTTATGTCCGTGTGAGGGACCCAAAATGTGCTGGTGTTTTGAAGTTGACCATCGATTTTGATGTCGATAGAACTGGAAGCTGAGAGAACACTGCCGTAGATTGTGATGGATTTACCTGCATAGATAGGTTCCTGTGGGTGGAAACACAAGTTCAAACAGTTATTGCAGGCACATACCAGCAAATTCCACTATGAAAGATCCTCCAGCGGCTGGGCTACTCATTGCCCCTCCGCCCATTAAGAATTGGTTCACCCAGACAGACCACGCTCCATGAAACTTGATGCGTTTGTCCAAGTAATCAATCCAGTAATTGGGCATGATGAAGCACAGCAGAGGGGAAGAGTGGGAGACATGATAACGCTGGGTTTATTTGATCACCTCAACATTTTGATAGCGAATCTCGTGGCCATCTTTTCAGTCACTTGTCACAAGCGTTGCTGAAGAGAATATATCTCAGCCTTGACATGTAACACAGCTTTTCTTGGGTATCGCGACAGACAGGAAAGATGGGTATCAGTGAGGTTACAGAGGTACTGTAGAGTCAGTGTCACGAGATAGAACATATTAAGACATCCAGTTCCCTAGTTACACGTAGGTCGGAATGCCAAAAGGTGGTTGTAAGACTATTACGCACGTCATACACAATATTATAACTATATCTATCACAGTTCATATCTGTCACAATGATGATCGACGGGCGTCACGATTAATCACACTCGGGGTGTGTTCAATACCGATGGACATGTTGGCGCCGATTCAGGAGGCGGCTGACAGCCCAATCCACTAGCCCAGAATCGCGAGAATACTTTCATAGAGACTGCTACGAGTGGCAGCCAACGGTGTACCTATGGCTGAGCGCCTAGGTAAAAGGAAGGGCGGTGTTTTAAAAGAGCATCCGAATGAGAATGTAGTAATCAGGGTCTCAGAATCGTCCAAGTAGATGCTGGAAACCGATAGTAAGTCATTTTCTGTGGCCTCCTTTTCTTGCGCAGGTGTCAATGGGAAAGGAAACTCTCCTCCGATCTCAGGAATAGGCCGGCGGTGACGTTTCCGTACTGCTACGGCCATTGACATCATCTCTAACTTCACTTCTTCTCACATCTCGCTGTAACCCCACAACAAGTTCCGCCAGTTGCTGTACGTATGCCGTCAAAGTGACACTTGCCCCATCGGTACCGGACTCTGTGGAATCGGGGGCCGAGGGCGTAGATATAGAGGTACCTGGGTCAGCTGTCTGAGATGAATTGCGAAGTGCTTGCGATAACCCATAAAATTTGAGAACAAGGAGAGAAACTTTACGGATGGGCTTACTTTCTTGCAGAGGCGGCTTGTGCAGGGGGCGGAGAGCCGCTATCGATGTGACACCAGAGGATGCAGGGTATAATCCAGCAGAGTTCGCAAGCTTACTCGCCAGGTATGTCAGTGGGCGAACGGGTGCAGCGCATTGGTACGGCCTAATTGTGGGATTGTCTATGAGAGATGTTTGTGTCGGTCACGCCTGGAATAAGTGAGAGAAAGGGTCTGTACCGTAAGGTGAATGGCCATGTTTCAGTAACACCCGTGCTCGCCTACGTCTGTACAATACGGCGAAGATAAGGAGAAAGAGTATAAACACAACGATACCGCCCACGATGACACCAATCAAGGTGCCGGTAGAGACATGGGCTGAGCCAGTAAAGTCATTGGAGGAACCGGTGGGAGCGAAGCTGGAAAAAGAGCTTGAGGCTATTGTTGAGAGTGAGCTTTCGTTTGATATCTGGGAAGCGCCCTTATTTAAAGGCGCATACAGTGCGTAATCAAGGTTGAGAGGGACATTATTAGTGAACGCTAATGTTACTTTAAGTGTATGGACACCATATTTGAGATTAGTAGCCTGGTACCACATGAAGTGCGGTATAAAAAGCGTAGAAGCATCGTAGCTCTGGGATGCCGTGGAACCATCGAGCGTATAGTTCACACCCATAGTGCGACCCTCGAGTGTTTCGTTGGTGGGAGCAAGGCGCCCATAAACTGCTAGACCCGAACCTGTGGAACGTGGTAGGTTACTGTCGTTGCAATAGCCTGGGTAGAAATCACTCACCTGTGAAAGTAAAAGTAGCAGATGCCCCAGCCTCCACCGTCTCCCGAGTTGAATTTCCGTACGGGCGTATAATAGTCAAGAAATTTGCCTTATCCTTGGTCCATGACTCCTTGTATGAAAATGATGGTGCCTCTGCGTCTACAATCATCTCCTCATGGAGGTAATTTGTAGAGTTGTCCGTGGAGACAACAAAATAGTTTATGGTGCCAACCAAGTCGCTAACCTCAATGGTATGACTTTTATCTTCAAGTAGCGGGGACCGGTACAGCGGCGCAATAACAGACTCAGTCTCAATGTCCCCAAACTTCGTTATGTTCTGAGTTTGGCCGTCGATTACGATGGTGAGGGGGGTGGGATATGAGAAGATGTCGCCATAGATCGTGATGGATGTACCTACAGAGAGTTCTGTGAGTGCACTTATAAACAGTGTGTAGATGTTGTAGAGGCGTACCGGCAAAAACCACAGCGAAAGATCCCCCTATGAGAGGATCGCTAGACATTGCCCCTCCGCCCATTAAGAAATGGCCTTGCTCAACGGACCACGCGCCATGGAACTGGACACGGCTATCCAGATAATTAATCCAGTAGTTGGGCATAAAGCACGACGGAGGGAAGAGTATAAGGGAGAGCTAAGGTTGGCCCACCACCGTCATGATACTCCATCTCACCACCATCTTTTCAATCACGTCCGGAGCGCCGCCATTTCACATTGAGGTCCCCACGCGACGCGTAAGTCCGTTACAGAATTGATCGATTGATCCACGTCACAGAACGCCAAGAGTGGCTGAAATAGTATGACAGTTACGACGAGTCATAAACTGTACCCAACTCGCAGTTTGCGTCTGTCAAAGTCCCAAATCAGTATGACCATAGTTGGAACCCTTATTTCGTTTCAGTGGCGTCTTTCAACGCCATAGTATCCGTTACAAGCTCCCTTGGGGCTTTATATACCGGTCGTGAGCAGAATCGTGGCGGCACAGGTGGCTCCAACGATGAGATACAAAGTCGAGTGTGTATCCGGTGGCCAGTGACACCGCGGTGGCAGAACACAGCCGATTCAGGCCGATGAGTGAGGAATGATTCAATGGTGGTTAAGGGGTAACCTCCCACGAATCAATGAATACATTGCCTTGGCATCTTTGCAGACGCTACTTTGTGCTGTTGTGGATTCGGTACTGATAGAAAACTGCATTCGTAATTGTATGGGCCGTGGACATTTGGCATTACGATCAGAGCAAAACATTCGACACGTGCAGCTGTGTGTAGGGATGGCAAAGGGGGACATACCGTTTGAACGCATCAGGTCGATGCAGAAGCCAGGTGATGAAAAACGCAGAAGCTTATTATCTTCCACACGCGTCCATGAGCTCCTATTGATACTAAGCCAACGCGTCGATCACATCACTGTACTGGTAAACCCAAGTTGCGTGAGAGGCTGGCCATCTGGACGGAAGCAATTTGTAAAATCAATCGGAGAATCATCGGAGCTAGCGACTGTGCTCACCTTGTGAAGGGCGCCTTCAAAACTTCCGAACATTAAGGCAGTAAACCGTGGTCCCATGTTCATCATGACAGAGGCAAATTCGACTATGACGTTGGGAAATTGAGTGCAAGAACATGGTGGAGGGCCGAGGGTCCATGGGAATCGAATAGCACTAACACTGAGGCACTGAGAAGGAGAACGAAGGTCGATGGATGATAGTTGATCGATGATCCCTGGAGGATTCCGTTGCCAGTTAAAGCCGAAGCACACAATTCAATGCGGGTCACGTAGCAGGTGTTAATTTAATTATTGTCAGAATAGCCACAAATATTTTCTTTTTGAAGTAACGCAGGATCATGCTGTGTTGCGGATTCTGACTCAGTTACTGTGGGTGATGAATGAATGCTCCTGAAAACTTGATCGTGAGATCTACATGTACAAAAGGACCGAGGCAAAAGTACGTTTACCGTAGGGTGTATCCAGTTATCGCGGCATTGGGGAAGCTACAACGCCGTGGAGAGGAAAGGGACAAAAGTGACAGCGAGACAAAGGCAAGACAAATTTTAATGTCGTTAGTTGGGAGTGACCACGTGCCTTCGATATCCTCATTCCGGCCCGACATGTAACTAAATTTTCAGGAATTGGAGTTGCACATCGACCACCTCTTCTTGATGTGCCTCTTTGCTGCGTCAGCTGCTCAGGCGTGGACATACTGGCTTGGACTACCACCTACTGTATCGAGCTGCTATCTCCCACTCTATTGATCTTGCTTCCTCACAGAAATCTACGGTAAGCGTAACCGTGCCCACCCCCCGCCCCGACCGACTTTGGCTTATGGATATGCAGGCATTCAAATGCGGGACATGTCTCTGAGTCCCCCGTTCCTGGCTGCCCTCAAGCTAGTCACGGAGCATGCACGTCGAATGGCTAAAGTGACGGAAAGCAATACAGGTCGACATGTATGAAAGACGTTTTTTGCATAGGCAGATGCTTGACTACGGCGGCCGTGCATCTTTTGGTACCTTTACGGGTGCATGTGATCGTTACTGACTTCTTTGAATAGCATTGGAGAACCCACGATGATAAATCGCGATTACGCATGCATCTGGTCCCAGCCCCTCTACTTGGTAAAGAGGCTTCCATCCCTAGTACGCATTTTCCCCTTTCACGAGAACTGTGCGTTCTAATGTATGGCCAGGGGCCACTGTAGCACAGAATCTTACCGCACCAACCCCCCAGACGTGCACCAGCCGGATTGCGGGACAATCTATATTCCTGCGCATTCATATTCTTTTGATCCGACTATACTCTTTATTTTTAACGCTTAACGTCCTGTTTTTCGTTCACAGTGCTTTTTCTTAAATGTTTTTGTTCGGTGCTTGTCATTGTATGGCATCTCATTACCTGAGCATTAGGTCCTGAGCTCGCTGTACTTCAATCTTACATATTCACGCGGAGTGTACGGTATGATGTACCAAATATACGCACATTGGTGAGTCTGTTCGGTGCGAATCATGCATAACTACATCTAATTAGACGACAGCTCTATAGATCGGGAAGCGCTAATCTGGAATGTAACGATTCAGGCTGGGATGGGTAAACACGATGCATCAAGCAATAAGTATCTGTGTTAGATGACGCTTCTCGCCCCCGGTGAGTGACTGTTATTGATTCCCCCCCCCCTTCGTTACCTTCTTGCTTTCGTCGTGGCCGCTCCATGCTAGTATCGAGATGGGTGCATTACGACAGCCAGTTTACAAGCCTTGGGCGAATCTCCTTCCCTCCCCAAATGACCGTTCCACAGTTTATACACTAGGTCCTTCTTGGTCCTGTGTAGTTTTCTCTGAGGGGACGGACTGTCCTTCGAAGTTCAGTTGGGAAACTGGCGTCTTCCACCATTATTTGCCGTTTTGCTTCCATAATCTTCGTGGATCGATCATTTATGCCTTCCCCTTTAGATACTTCGATACCCGTGAGTTGTATATGTAACCGACAAGGTTTATTTTGAAGCACGCTTGGGCGCGACATTCGAGAGGAATCCAATGGGATTGTATGGTGAAGATACTATCGGTGGAATCAGAAGCATTAGGAACTGTTTCTACAAGCCCGTGTATCTTTGTGGCTGTCCGCCCCGCCCGGGTTTGTACTAGATGTTAAGTACCTAACTTATTATTCAATTCCAAAGTCAATTGTATTCTCCATTTGAGGTGTTACTCTTGAGCATCGCGCTGACATCTCTCAAACCACATGCTATTGTCATCTATTGGTAAGTCAACTGTTCCATTCAAGTGACAAATGGGAGGCACAAAACATAGCAATATACGAGTCACTGAGACATATATAATGAACGCATTATGATAACAGAATGTCAAACGTACAATTATATGATATGAAGAACCCAGTTGCAATGAGAACAGAACGAACCTCTACCTATCAGAATAAGGCGGTGGTAGAGTTTCCGTTCCGGTGTAGCCATTTCCCCCATCCGCAATACCATGCTCGTTCATCACCAGTTGCATCCCTGCGATAAGGTCCTCCAGTTCCTGTACATACGCCGTTGGGCCGGCGCCTGCATCAGAGGTGTCGGGTTCGGAAGAATCGGGGGCCGTGAGCAGGTATGCACAGGACGAAAGATCGTCGCTGGTGGGTTGTGGAGGGTTTGGGGGAGGCACTTGCAAGGGAGATAGTTGGAGCTTAGGATACTGGGAGAAGACGATTAGAAGATTGCGTACTTTGTGGGAATGGTGGTTTGTGCTGAATCCGCCGAGCCAGCATTGATATGGTAGGTCTTTCTATGGGTACACTTGATAACTTCTCTGCCAACTGTGTAATTGGAGGAGCCGGTGCAGTGCCTCGGAAGGGTTTGATGAGATTATCTAGTTGAGATATCATATTGAGTTTGAATCCTCTTCGGTGGGTGGGAGAAACGTACCATGTGTTGGATTACTCAACCGTACTTGTCTCCGCCGTCGCAGTACAAGCAGGATCAACAGAATGAGGAGCATCCCTACGACTCCGCTTATGGTAGCGCAGATAATGGTACGCACGGGGATGGTAGCTGAGTCGCTGGATTTACTAGATGTGGTGGTTGGTAAGAGACTCAATGAGGCACCAGAAGGTGCACTCTCAGTTGCTGACTGGTTTGAAGGGGTGTATAGTATGTAATCGAGATTGAAGGCTCCGATATTGTCAGTGTCTATCACCTCCATCTTGAGCACATGGTCGCCATCGCTAAGATCTTGTGCCTCGAACCATAAGTGGTGTGGGGTAAGATTCGCAAAACGGAAGACGGACTCAAGTGACGACTCATCCAGCGTGAAGTCGACGGATATACTTTTAGGGGCTGATATATTGGCACGAACGGTGGGTTGCCCATATACTTGCAAACCGGTGCCTAGTAGTGTATTGTCTATTACCGTACTGTGGGGTAGCATAGAGGAATACGCACCAGAGAAAATAAAGGTAGCAGATGCGTGAAGCTCGGTCGTTTCCCGGGATGAATTTCCATACGGGCGTACATTAGTATCACTATTCCTGGTTTTCCAACCAGTTAGGTTTCTTGCCCATCTCCCATTGTACTGAAATGTGGGTTCCTCCGTATCTACAATTAGCCGTTGGTTCCAGTAGTTTGTCGTGTCATCCGTAGAAACAACGAAATAGTTGATGCTGTCGGGGCCAGTTGTGCTCAAATTGCTGAAGTTAATGGTATGGTTGCTGTCCTCGAGTTGTGGGGACTGGTAAGTCATGGCAATGGCCTGATGTGTATTAATTATGCCGCCAGTTCGCGATTTACCGTCCAGTGTGGTGATAGTGTTTTCAGAAAGGGAGCTTCCATATACGGCGATGGATTTGCCTGCGTAATTGATGGTCTGTGCATGAAAACACGAAAATTTAGGAAAAGGAATGGGTACATACCAGAAAAATTTACAGTGAAAGATCCATTCTCACCAGCGTAGGGGTGGACATACACCATTGCTAGACCACCCATGAAACCGTCATCTAAGTCTTCTTTCCACTCCCCCATGCCGTGGTACGTTACGCGCTTGTCAGTACAATGGAACCAGTAGTTAGGCATGAGGCAAAGTGGAGTAGGAAGTGGTACAGGGTGGGGTTTGGGTTTATATGATATACTGCAGGGCCTTAATACCACGGTGTCATAAATGTGATGCAAGTGACGCGCTATGATGTGCCACCTGGCTTCGCTGAATATCGTTTGCTGACTTCTAAACCATTTACGGCTACTGGTGGTGGTAGTATTAATGTTGATCCCGTTTATCCTGCGCAAATGCTGTACGGTCAACTACAGGCGCTTCGATGAAGAGGCGACGATACTTCAATAATTACGTGAGTGGCTCGCCGCTCCAGCATTGTGCGCGAGTTCACAGGGTGCAACGGGGAGGGTCGAGAACATGATTTTTCCCGCCATGACTATCAAAAGTAAGCAAGTGTAAAGATAAGTAGAATATATCGTTTGGCCGAGAACGATCCTGTTTCCAACACTCCACTGCACTCACGTGGCAATCAGTAAAGAGTCAAGACTCAAATCCAAAAGCCACGTGTTTATCTTCAAGTTCTAATCTCCGGTCAGATCTTTCTCTCGTTATCGTTACCGTACCCCATGAACGGCTCATCCCATTCATGTTCACCCTCGCTGCTATCGGCCCACTCAGCACATCATGGCTCCTCACTATCAACCTACCGTGTCCAACCAGTCTGAGCTGAGGTAGACTCGCTCAAACAATACGGTATGTATCTCCCTTGTTCTTCGCTGCATTCAAACCAATCACGGAGCTTGAATTTATTACGCTGAACTGACTTGAACATGTGCGAAATGCTCGTGGTGAGTTATTTTGGTTATTTATAAATGGCTGAGAGAAATATGTGCCCGTCTTTATGAGCCAAGATTCGAGCAGAGGGTTGATGGTGAGGTCTACGCATCTCCCGGTGTGTCTGCGCCTTACATCTAGCTTGATGACGGCCTTGTAGATACGGGAAATATTCACCCCAAATGTAACGGCGTACGCCCACAATAAGCAAACACGGTGAAACAATCAGTAACAGTGGCGGAGAAACGATATCGCGACTTCATTTTCTCTTTTCATCATCCCAAAAATTTTGTTTCTGCATATCACACACCGCATCATTCGTTGTCCTACATGGTTTACTCCTGCACCTGTCTTTGATACAACTCGCGCCTCTCGCTCCTCCAGATTTCGTTAACCGATCACTTATGTGTTCCCCTTTAAATTCTCCCTATTGTGCGTGATCCTTTGTCACCTTGTATATGTGATCGACAAGTTTGATACTACAGGGACTTTTGGGTACGACATTCCAGAGGAAACGGATGGACTTTATGATGAGCATTCTATCGGTAGGATCCGGAGCTTTCGTACACGCATATCTTGGGTTCCGGAATTAACTTGATATTAGGTGCTCGACAAATCAGATGCCACTGGCCTTTGTCTAAAGTAGGTCGGCATTTTCCTTGCAAATGATCACCAGGCTAGGAGAATATAGTAATATGCCGAACCACTGAGACATGTGTATAACGAGTGTGCTAGTGAAATTCTCGTAATATAAAGCGCATATTTACACGCCATGAAATACAATTTCGACGAGAAAGAACAAAACCCTACCCATCAGGTGAATAAGGTGGCGGTGCGGACATCAACCTCATCAATTCCATGCTCATTCATCACTTACTGCATCCCTGCAATGCGGTCCTCCAGTTCCTGTGCATATGCTGTCGGAACGGCGCCTGTATCAGAGGCATCGGTCCCGAAGTATGGAAGGCTGTCAGCTCATATGAAGAGGGCGAAAGATCATTGCTGGTGGGCTGGGGAGAGTTTGGGGGAGACACTTATGGGGTAGATTTATAAATATAAAGAGAAAAGTGTTGGAGAATCCCGTACCATTTCGAAGTGGCGGTTAAATTCGTGCCTTCCGCGTCTCCCACAGAATTTCCATCCCTCAAATCCGATTCCTGTCCAGAACGCCAAGATGCTGTACCCCTGTGGTGTGCGCACGTTGTGGCCAAGGGTTCATGAAAAGTATCTAAACCGTGATCGTAGGCCTCAGTACTGTTGTAGTTTGGCTGTATTATCGTATCAACAAATCATACTCCTCAAATTTTCATCGGCCATTCACATACACCTTCCTTTTTAGATTCTTCTACTGCTTGCCCATGAGTGGTGGTAGTAATATTGCGCATGTAACACAACAAATTGCTCATTTAAAGGTAAGCCACCTTACTCCATTCAGTGTCGAACGGGGAAAAAATATGTAACGATGTCACGAGTCGCTGAGGATTGCATAATTAACGCCTTATTGTAAAGAGAATATCGAACGTACGGTTACACGCCATGAGGTACCCAATTTCAACGAGAAAAGGACGAGCGTCTACCTATCAGGCGAATAAGGTGGCGGTAAAGTCTCCGTTTCCATGTGGCCGTGAGTGTCAACCCTAATGCCGTGCTCGTCCATCACTTGCTGCATCCCTGCGATGCGGACCTCCAGTTGCTGTATGTATGTCGTCGGACCGGCCCCTGTATTAGAGGTATCAGAGGTGTCGGCTTCTTGAGAATGGAGGGCTGTGAGCCTGTGCGCAGTGGACGAAGGATCGCCACTGGTGGGTTGGGGAGGATTTTGGGGAGGGTCTGCAAAGAAAGGTAGTTAGAGTTTTGAATATAGGGAGAAGGTTGTTAGAGGACTGCGTACTTTGTGGGAGCGGTGATTTGTGAAGGATTTGGTGAGCCAGCGTGGATGCGGTAGGTCTTTCTACGAGTATATGTGATAGTTTTTCCGCCACGCGCGTTAGTGGACGAGCCGAAACGTTGCCTTGGAAGGGTTTGATCAGATTATCTTATTGAAGTATTATATCAAGTCTGAATTCTTCTGATTAAGTGAAGGAAACGCACGATCTGCTAAATCATTAGGCATAGCTCGCCTCCGTCGTCGCAGTACAAGTAGGACCAGCAGAATGAGGAGTGTCCCCCCGACCCCACCTACGATAGCGCCAAGGAAGATGCGTACATGGGCGTTAGATGTGCCAGTACCAAAGTTGCTGGAGGTTGTGGTTGGTAAGAGGCTTGACACGAGACCAGAGGGTATGCTTGTTGACTGGTTTGAAGGAGTGTACAGTACGTAATCAAGATTGAAGGCTCCGAGATTATTAGTATCTACCACCTCCATCCTGAGAGTATGGTTGCGGTCGCCAAGATCATGTGCCTCGAACCACAAGTGATGTGGGGTGAGATTTGCAAAACGGAAGTTCTGCACAAGAGACGAGTCATCCAGCGTGAAGTCGATAGTCATAGTTGCAGGTACTGGTAGATCATCCCGAGCGGTGGGTTGCCCATATACTTGTAAACCTGTGCCTAATGGTGGTTATATCTGTGACTGCGCCGTGAGTTAGTGTCAAGAAATGCGCACCAGAGAAAGTAAAAGTAGCAGATGCCTGAAGCTCGATGGTCTCCCGGGATGAATTACCATACGGGCGTACAGTACCAAGATCCATAGTTTTCCAACTAGTTACGTTTCTTGTCCATCGTCCACTGTACTGAAATATGGGCTCGTCTGCATCTACAATTAACTGTTGGTTCAAGTAGTTTGTAGTGTTATCCGTTGAAACGACGAAATAATTGATTCGGTAGTAGGGGTCGGGGTCCGGCTGCTGAAAGCTACTGAAGTTGATGACGTGCTCTCTGTCTTCGAGCAGCGGGGACTCGTAAGTCTTTGAAACGATCTGTTGGGTATGGTTTATGCTGCTAATTAACGATTGGCCGTCCAATGTGATGACAGTCCTTTCGGAAAGAGAGCCTCCATAGAGGGTGATTTTTTCCCCTGAGTAACAGTTTGTCTGTGCATGAGAACCCGAACACCGAAGAAAGGTGGTGAGCACGTACCAGCAAAATTTACAGTGAAAGATCCGTTCTCACTGGCGAATGTGTGATGGTATAGCATCGCCAGACCACCCATGAAAGCCTCATCTTGTTCTTCTTCCCACTCCCCAAGGCCGTGGTACTTGACACGCTTGTCCGTACAGTGAAACCAGTAGTTGGGCATGGAGTAAGGTGCGGTGGGGAGTGTAGGGAGCTGTCAGAAACAAAACGAAACTCAGTCTGTGTGATATAAGCCCTCAATATCACAATGTCGTGGGTCTCACATGTCATGAGCCATGATGGTCCACCTGGCTTCGTTGAAAATCGAATTTTTGACTGACTTCTAAGCTATTTGCAGCCATTGGCAGTAGGCGCTATAAATAGGTGAGGGAGAAAACCAATGAGTCCCAGGATGTGCAGGAAGTGCGAACATGAAGCAGTCCGCCGATGACAAGGCTCCAAAGAGTACGTGATTATCAATTATCAGTTGAACTAGAATTCAACAGGAGTGCGGAGAGAAAAGAGGTACAGAATTTGGGGATCCAACGGAATCTATAAACGAGAGTGATGGTTCAAGAGCAAGGAACACAAGGTCATGTGCCATCACGCATCGTTCATCAAAGATTCAAAGATTCCGAATCCGTACCTCCCTTCAAACCCGACGACAAAACTCCTCTCTTTGGCCTCATAACTCGTTGTCACAAGACTCGTTCAATCACGGATGTGTCAGTGCTCAAATATGGTATGTGTCTCCCCCGCTCCCTGCTCCTTCAAATCATCCCTATCCATAGCGCTTATGCTCCGCTTTTTGTTCACAGTACTTTTCCGTAGATCTCTCTCTTCGCTTAAGCCTTTGCCACCCCAATACTCTACAATTATGAGAGGTGTTCGATGCCAATATGACGGGGTCTTCAATATGGAAAGCGCGGTGAAGTAGGCGTCCCGAGCATATGCCAACAGGAAGATGTGCCCTGAGGCAACAGGTGACGATTCTAGCCGCTTGGTGAGTGACTATGACTCGTTTCTCCCCTTGTTTCTTTCTCATTTTTTGATTACAGTTGTTATACTGCCCAGGCGTCGAATCTTCAATACCTCCCGCCTACGTATCTTCTCGTTCCCTACTACCCTCCCCAATTTCGCTGTCGGATCTCACGTACCAAGCCCCTCTTTTCTAGATGTGGTTTTCCTCCGGGTGCTCTCGGTCGCCTTCTACGTTTCGACTGGGCGCTGGTGTCTCCTACCTTTTGTCTCCATTCCTATTGCTCTATCGCTCTTCAAACCTTCGTTGTCGATTCTCATAAACCTTTCTCCTTTCCTCTAGTTTGTTTCCTTTCAAATGTGGGATACTTGGTCCCCCTCGTCGAATTGGACATGTGGACTCGCCAGTGTTTCTCTAATGTAGACTCGAATTATTCATTTCGGGCGACGTACGTAGACACCCGTGTAACCTCGTTTGTCTGCCAGAGCCAGATCTCGTGGGCCCATTAATTACGCCGTTGTTTTATCCTCAGTGTTGATTCAAGAATCTCATATACTGTATATCCAGAGATATAGTTCCAAGAATCCAAGATGTAAAGGCTACGCCAATTTGGCTGTGCTTCAAGCTCCAGTCTCTCAGTTCATTGACGCGTCTCTTAGTGCGAACTAGCGAGTATGCATCCGATAACTTCTTCGCTCTCTGAGTCAGAGGACGAGCGGATACGGTTCCTTGGATGGGCATTATAAGATGATCTAGTCAAAATAGTATGGCAAGTTTAAAGCCTTATGATTAGAGGGGGAAGATGGGAGCGTACTGTGTACGACATTACTCGCTCCATTTTTTCTCCGCCGCCGTAGTACAAATAAAAAAAGTACAATGAAAGAGGATTCCGATGACCCCCCACAATGGCGCCAACTATGGTACGCACAGGGACATGGGTTCCACCAGTGGGTTTGGTAGAGGTTGTAGTTGGTAATAAACTTGACGAAGAACTAGAGGGTGCACCACCGCTTGTGGACTTGTTGGAAGGGGTATATAAGGTGTAATCGAGATTGAAGAGTGCAACATCGCCAGAGTCTACCACTTCCATCTTGAGCGTATGGTCGCCATCATTGAGATCATGCGCCTCGAAAGTAGTGTGATTAAAAACGTAGTTATACACGAGTGACGATTCATCCATGGTAATCTCGATGGACATGCCAGGCGTGAATATTAAGTTATTAGGAATAGCCAGTCGCCCGTACACTTCCAAACCCGTGCCTAACAATGTTCTGCCTGCAAACGCGCGGTGAGTGACATTGAGAAAGGAGTACTAGAGAAAGTGAAAGTAGCAGATGCCCGATCCTTAGTCGTTTCCCGAGTTGAATTTCCATACGGACGGGTCAAAAACCGTTTGATGTCTCTAAAATTTGGACACACCTGTCGTCCATGTCCCATGGTACTGAAATGCGGGTTCTTCTGCATCCGCGATTAGTCGCTGATCCAAGTAGTTGGCAGGATCATCAGTGGAAACAACGAAATAATTGACGTGGACCTCTCTCCCAAAGCTGCTGAAGTCAATGGTGTGATCACTGTCGTTAAGTCGCGGGGACTGGTACACGATGTCGACACTCCCGAAGGGTGGGTCGGAAACGACGTTGCCGATCAACGATTTGCCATCCAGAGTGATGACGGTGGCATCGGGAAAGTCGGTGCCATAGACGGTGATAGATTTACCTGTGTGTAATGGTTTGTCAATGATGAAAACTTGAGTACCAAAAGGCGGAGTTAGATAGTTACCAGCAAAAGTAGCAGTGAAAGATCCGTTCTGAATCTCGGTGGAGTCCATTTTGTACTCCATCACTAGACCACCCACGAAACCGTCATCCGACACTTGACGCCAACCTCCTGAACCGTGGTACTTGACATGCTTGTCAGTACAACGGAACCAGTAATTTGGCATGAAGCAAGGCGGAGTGGGAAGTATAGAACGTAGAGAAAGCTGCACCCATTTGATATAAGCCCTTGGTACCTGATGTCATAAATGTGATGCATGCCATGACCATGTCGCTAATTGACCTCTAAACTGAATACACTGAGCTGGCTGACTTTTGAGCTATTTTCAGTAGCAGTACGTGGGGCAATATACCGACTGGTTTTATCCTGTATCGACGAAAGCGTTTCACTGGCTTCATAACGTTCACAGAAGAATCATTAGGAATACTTAAATCGACAATAAATGGGTACCTAATATTTTCATAGGGTACCTTTTTAACCGGTAGCACCGATGAAGTTCGACAAAACATCGCAAGAGATATCACACATACCGGTGGGAGAAAACCTGGTCAAAACCAAGGACAAGATGTGTAACTTGAGCTTGATGGAACTTGGAAGTCGGAAGTCCGCCGGCGCCGGAGATACCCCGTGACCGTATTCCGAGTGCCGACCCGCAAGTTTCTCATCGTGCCACGTCGTCGTTGTCAACATCTCCCATGAATGGTCCATTCCATCGACCTCGCTGCTATCCCCCGCTCCACTCATCCTGATTCCTTACTGAAAGCCTGATGCCCTCGTCTCGGCGGATATGGACTCCTTCAATCACGCATTTACAATTTTGTCCAACACGGTTCGCTTCACTCAAGGCAGCCATGGAGCTCGTGGATCGCTACTCTGAAGTCTGAACTGGGTTGAGTATGCAAAAAATGCTCTTGGTGAGTTATCTCGACCGTTGGTAATCAACGAAATCGTGGAGTGGTTTTGGCCGTGACTCTGGATTATTAACCTCGCTCATCGGCCTCCACTGGTGACGAGGCTTCCATCCGTTCAATGGTGTCCCGCATTATGTCATGGGATGCATGTGGCCATAGACCTCATAGCTACAATATCGCCGCTTTCTACCTTCCCAGCCTGTTAGACATTCGCCAGTTGCCCAGGGGACGGCAACGCTGCATGCACGAATCACGCATATTCGCTCCTCTCTTCCCTTCTGCTTACCATCCTTATCTTTAATACTTATGCTCTACTTCTCATTTACAGTACCCTTGCATACATTCACTATGATCCTCCAAGCCTTTCTCGTCCCCAAAGCCACTGTAACCCCAAACTCGATACGTAAGTGCCGATCAACCGAATATATGCGTAGTGGTAAGCCTGTTTGGCTCGATTCATGCACGACCACGTCTAACCATACTATTCACCAAAGGTACGAGACATGTTTGACTTGAAGATAACGATGGTCTACAATTTGGAAGGCGCACTGAAATGGGCGGGGTGTGAACATGAAGTTGTGCCCCCGACGCAGCAGGCGACGCCGGCCGCACTTGGTGAGTGATCGCGACTCATTATCCCTTCGTTTCTTTCTCGTTTTCGATTACAGTTGTTACGTTGCACTGGTGTTGGGCCCTCGGTATCCCCCACCCATATATCTCCTCATCCGCTACTACTACCCTCCCCGAATATTCATTGCCGAATCTTACGTACCACGCCCGTCTTTTCTACGTAGGATTTCCTCCGGTGCTCTTGCTCATGTTCTATACTGCGGTCGGCTACTACTTACCCCTGCTTATACATCTCCCCTCTTTTTGCATCCTTACCCTTTAAACGTTCGCTGCCCGTTCTTATTGACCACCTCTCCCCTTCTCCCAGTTTTTTTTTCCTTTCAACTTGCGGACACCTTGTCCTTGTCGAAACGTACACGTGACTGACCACTGTTTTTCTGCAGGATAATCTTCAAGGATGGTGAGCTTTGGGGATGTCGGATGGCCACACTCGTGACGACAAGAGACGTGATTCACGCATCATATGTTTCACGCGTTTGGCTTGGGGTGCGCCGCGGGTGTCCAGGCGGAGGGATTACGATATTGAGTGTGCAAGCCTTCGACGTGTCCGCCCAGTGCTCTCATAAAGTTTTCGCCGTACATTTTATATTTGTCCTGGATGGTTTTCCACCTGTGGTTAGTACTCGTCGTGGACATCCGGCCTGGGAACTCTGTTAATCCGTCTCCCTTCAAAAACTCTGTTACTGTTACTAGTAAGCCATCATTGCTGGCATCGTCCCATTGTATATGTATATGTTTCTGATACGTTTCTTTTCTTGAAGGGCACTTGGGCGCGATATACTGAGGAAAGTGAATAGCATACTAGGTAGGCGCTACTGTACACATTTAAGCTTGGATGTTCCGAATATACTGGTTACTGCCATTCTCAGGCGTGTAATTTTGACGGGCGCTGAGCATTGTCCTGCCGCCTCATAAGTCCTAAAACTACGTCATCTCGTCACGTTAGATCCCGATTCACTAAACACACATGAACGAATGACGAGTTCATGATAAATACCCAATGCACCGTTATACCCAAAATCGACGAGGGGGAGCAATTGCCTAATGGTCAGGTGAATAAGGTGGTGGCAAAGCTCCCGTTTCCATACGAGCATTGATGTCATCTCCAATCCCATGTTCATTCATTACCTGCTGCATCCCTGCGATGCGGCCTTCTAATTCCTGTACGTACGCCGTCGGATTAGCGCCCGTGTCCAAGATATCAGATACTGGAGCGCTAGGAGCAGTAGGCATGGGGATAGGGGGAGGGTTATGGACCGTGGTCGGTTGTGGAGGGTTTTGGTGATCTATTTGTAGAAGAGATAGTTAAAGCTTTGAAACTGATGAGAGTATTATTAAGGGTTGACGTACTTTGTGGTAAGGGCGGTTTTCGCTGGGGTTGGAGAACCGTTATGGATAGTGGATGTCGTTGTATGACTATGTTCGATAGCTTCTCTGCCGCCCGTGTTAATGGGCGAACTGATACGGTGCCTTGGAATGGCCTAACAGGGTCATCTATTTAACATAGCTAAGTACAAGTCCCTACCATTGATCAGTGACGCAGAGAACGCACCATTGACTGAATTACTCGGTCTTGCTCGTCGTCGCCGCCGTAGTGCAAGTAGGATGAGTAGTACGAGGACGATCCCGAGCATCCCTCCTACGATGATACCAATCAAAGTACCAATGGGTACGATTACTGCCCCAGTCGATGTAGATTGGCTGGAGGTTGTCGTAGGGAAGAGGCTTGATGATGTACTGTCATTTGCGGATTTGTTTGACGGAGTATAAAGTATGTAATCAAGATTGAAGGAGGCGTTGATACTTGTAGTTAAAGTCATGCCCAATGTATGTTCGCGATCGTCTAGGTCATGTAACTCGAACCACAAATGACGTGCCTGGTAGATTGAGTTTCCCGTCTCGTTGCCTCTTGCTAACGACAATCCTTCAAATGTGAAGGATACAACCACAGCTGATTTTGGGATTGTACTATTTAGTCGTCCATATACTGCCAAATCGGTGCCTAGTACTGTGTCATCGGTGACTATTGCTGGGGAGTAAAATCGAGAAATGCTCACCAGAGAAAGTAAAAGTAGCAGTCGCCCCTGTCTGATTTGTTTCCCGTGTCGAATTCCCATACGGTTGTACCTCACCCAAGTCGGTGACTGGACGGCTTTGATTGAATGCATGGTATGGAGTCACATCTGTCGTCCACGCTCCAGTGTACTTAAATGACGGCTCTTCAGCATCGGCGATAAGCTGTTCGCCCATGTAGTTTATGGGATTATCCGTAGAGACGACAAAATAATGGACGGCGCCATCACCGAACCTGCTGAAGTTAAGGGTATGGTTTGTGTCTTCGAGCTGTGGAGACTGATAGAGCAAGGCAACTAGACCAGGATCGACGGAACTGTTTTGCACTTTGCCGTCGAGGGTGATGTCCGGATCGGTTTTGCTGCTCCCTCCCCCATAGACGGAGATAGATTTACCTGTATGACAGTTGTGTCCGCAGATGATGACACGCATAATAAACAAAGGAGGTAAATACGCACCAGCGAAAGTTGTAGCAAAAGATCCGTCCGAATCGGCTAGTAACAAAGCTTCATTCATGTAGGGATCACCGGAAATTTCTTCCCAAGCGCCTTGGTACTTGACACGCTCGTCCTTACAACCAAACCAGTAGTTGGGCATGGAGTAGGAGGGGATGGGGAGTGTAGGAAGTGGTGGGGAGCGAAATTGCAGCTATGCTCGTTTAGTATACATTTTCTACAAGCATCATCACGGGGCTGATCCATGATCTGCCCAACACTCGTTAGTTTATTTTTAAGCTGAATACTAGTGAATACTGACGGCGAAAGTGGAATCTACCTAAGTATGGTTTATATTCAACTGATGAAGTGGATTGGAATTTGGAAGTATCTCATGGAAGAATTTCCACCATATTTGCGTGGTGTGTTGCACTCTGGTCAGATTCCGTATTGTCGAAGCATCAAAAGGGAATTTCAATAATGGCCACGTGTCTATTCTATGTTCCGAATTCCGAACCGTTCAACCTGATCAGAAGTTGACGTTGACATCTTCATCAGCATCTACTATAGATGCATCTCATCGAGCCCCCGCCCCCTAGGCTCCCCACTCTTTACGTTTCCTTACTGAAGACAACCCTCTCCTACCTCCAATGGCGCTGAATCTCGCGGCCATCTCAACTTCTTCCCAGGCATGCAGCCATCCACCCGTCAAAGCCTGGTACCCTCGCAACGGCGGATGCAGATTCCTTCAAGCACAGATATGCCATTTTGCTCGAATATTGGACATTGCTTCTGTCGCTGCTCTCTGCACTCAAGGCAGCCCTGGAGCCCGAGGACCGCAACTCTGAACCGGATTGATTATGTTCAAAATACTCTTGGTGGGTTATCTCGACTATTTGTAATCGGCGGAGAGCAAACCATACCAGCTTGTATGAACCGCATTTTGGGCAGAGGGGTATGTGATCCCACCCACAGCTAGGGCCCCTCATCTCGCTGTGTACGTTCACTCTGATCTCCCAAGCCTTTTCCGTCCCAAGGTCACGGTGTGGAGGAGTAACTTGACTCCTATGTGAACTATGCGCGTTCTGTCTTTTTCGTTCTTTACCTATGTTTCTGGTGGTTATGGGACTTTAGGGTGACGGGACTGGTATTCAGAGGGTCGGACGGTAGGGCTGACACTTGTCGAGTCTGGTCGACGTCAACGTGCAACTGTCTGGGGCAGCAGTTTGCACACCAGCTTCTCGCCGAGGTCCCCGAGTCATTCCCGACCTAATGATATCACAACCTGACCTCGACAGCTTATGTAACCATTTCTTCCTTTCTTCTTCCCCACTCGATGCCTTCCCATTCCCCAGTTTCTCATATTCACATGCTTTTTACTACACATTTTATAGACGCGTACGCGTCTACATCAATAGATTCCTTTTTCCCCC